>OY660872.1:655000-657500 GCA_962446985.1 Xyrichtys novacula
GCTTTTCTGCCCCCACCTCCCGCCAACACGCCATCGATTTAATCCAGACTGTGCGAGCGGAACTTCATCTTTGATCCGTGAAATCATTACTAATTACAGCCCCAATTAAAGTTTGACCCCGCCCTCTTTTTAAAACACACACACTAACCACGGTCTCACTAACACACCCACAGTCTTTACTGAGGAACCTGCTCAGTTTGGTGGTTTGATTTCTGCACATGTGCAGACGGCGTGTTTTTCAGAGGGACGTCTTCATGTCAGATATGAACCTGCAGGATCTGATGACTGATTTATATGAACAGACAGTGAATAACTTCTACTATAACTTCATTTTTCCTCCTCTCCTCTCTCCTCATGTTGTCCATCCTACAGCCTCTGGATTGAGGAGATCTGCTGGTTCTTCTTGGTCAGTCTTGATGTCGTTCCTCTGGAGGTTCTTGCAGAATCTGGTTTTGCGTTGATGCTAACTCTTATTTTTACTTCACTTCTTTACTTTTTTTACATTTTCCCCTTTTTTCTGACCCTCACTCTGCACCTCAATAGTCTGGCCGTGAATAACTTCTACTATCACTTCATTTTTCCTCCTCTCCTCTCCTCTCCAGATGTTTCTTCTCATATTGAGATTTCAGGAATAAAAAAACGTCTTCCTGGTGTTTCCCTTATTTCTGATCTCCTGCAGCCTTGAATCAGATCTCTGTCGTCTGTCTGTGGGTCGATGAACGGTTGACTCAGTATCAGGAGAATCTTCAGGATTGTTCTGATAACCCGTTTACTGACAGCAGTCGGACCCGTCTGTGTCGTCATCGTATGAAGTGACAGACCGGTCGGCTCACTTCCTGCCCTCACTTGGCGTCGGTCTCAGTCTTTTTTAATCCGTGTCCTCGGCGCTCTATTAAATAATCTGTTTCCTACCCTGGAGCCTGTTGGCAGATGTTCTGATCAATTCTTTTCTGCGGCAGCGTTAGAAACCCGACTGTTGGAAGAGCTCCGGCTCTGAATCAGCTCCAGGAGTCGTTCTAATAAAAGGACAGAAACAGGATCGAACCTTTCAGAGTAAAACTTCCTCCTCGTCAGGAGAAGAGTTTTATAAAGGTGAGGATTGAAACCGTCAGTAAACACGCCGTCTCTGATGAATCCAGAATATCTGGTGGAGTTTAAACCTGTCCTGAAGCTGTTCTGTTGAATCAGTAATCCCCCCCGTTTTTGACGTCCTCCATGTTTTCAGATTCGGCTGCAGGACTCTCTCTCTCTCCTGAGTTTGATTGGAGGCGTCCGCTCAGCTCCTGAGGCTCCGGATGTAAAATCTGTGTTTTCCTGGAGTGGACGTGAGTTTCAGAGGGAGTGAACAACGTCTAATAACCTGCAGACATTTCCATCCTGACAGAGACGTGTTTCACAAACCTGTTCGATTAGCAGCAGTTTAATCTGTGGAGCCGTATAAACGGGGTCCTGGGGGGCCGAGCGAGGACGAGAAATTCATTAATTTCTGCGTCATTTAGAAAAACGACTTATTAAAGAATATGAGAGAAAAACGCAGTCATTTAAATTGTAATTGCATGGGTCATGTGAGCAGCAGCAGCACGCCATCGATGAGACGGTTTTTATCATGTCAGAGTGAAAACCTGGAAACGGTTTCCTCCTGCAGGATCAGGAGTCTTCAGTGGATCTGTTTAACCCTTCAAACGTCTGAAAATGGATCTTTAATGATCCGCTTTTCAAACACGGACGGATCAGGATACGAGGGTGTGTTTAACATCATGGAGGTGTTGGATCTTATGAAGTTAATCCTGTTTTCAGAGGTGATGATGGTCAACCAATCAGAAACCCTGACTGCTGATGAGGCAGCAGACTCAGAAAAGCACGTCTCTCTCTCTTAAATTAAAAAATGGCCTCCAGCTCTCAGTCAGGGTCGGAGCGTCCACGGTGGACACCCAGGGTTTGATCTGGGAACTGGAGAGAGAGTCGCTGCAGCTGATCGTGATCTGATCAGAGAGTGGAGGAGAGGCTGTTCTCGGAGGACGGAGGCTGAGAAGGTTAAAAATTGAGAGATGATGCGTTTTCTACTTCTACAAAACTGTGGCGATGACAACAGCTGTCCTCCAGGCCTGTAGAGGGCGCTCAGCGAAACAGAGGCTAAATACGTGTTTCTTATTTCCCAGTTTAATTAACTGATGAGGAGATGGTTTACAGAGAGGGAGGAACTCTGAGGTTAGAGGAGCAGCTGGACTGAGGAGCGCGGGATTAGCACCTTCGTAGGTGTAGCCATCTTGTTTCTGCCTCCGATTTTACCTGGGGGGGACCGGGGTTGGTCCTGGAGCAGCGGGGGCTGATGGGAATGTTTTGGATGCCAGAAAAGTCTCCGCTGTCGGCCAAATAATCATTGAGTTGTTGGTTATTGATTAAAAGCGAATCAGCCCACAGAGGAATGTTAGTGAGCCGAGGGGCAGAGCAAAACCTCATTTCCCCTCCGAACAGACGAACGCCGACTGATGTGGAATTA
>OY660872.1:662500-675000 GCA_962446985.1 Xyrichtys novacula
CTATAAACTCTGAGTTTCATTAACTGACGAAAGTGAACCAAAACACTGAGTCCAGAATCAATCAATCAATCAATCAATCAGACTTTATTAGTAAAGCACTTTTCATACATGAGATGTAGCACAAAGTGTTTTATAGAAAATCATGAAAATATTTTAAATAATATTGATTCAAATTAAATGTACATAAAAGAAACATCAACCTCCCCAGAAGAACGAACAGTCAAACAGAAACAAGCATCTCACATACCAGGCCTTAAATTACCATTTTTTTTAATGGGGTTTGGTCTGTTTGTACTCTTTTGCAGTTTATGAAGCCACATCACAAATAATGAAATAATCCATTAGTAGATCACTTTTCTTCCATTGTCAGCAGGGCTTACATATTAAATGACATTTTTATTTCGACATTAACTTCAGACTTCGGTCACACATGTACATATATATTTACAGACACACATGAATCAAATGTAAACAGCTCAGAATGACCGGAGGAAGTGCTGATTTTCGTGGTCGTTGTTGATTTGATTAAAGTCTATAATCTCAGAGTTTCTCTCTCTCTGGTCCCTGACAGACCTGCAGACGTCTTAAAACTGTGAACTTCAAAGTGGTTCATTTAAAATGGATCCTGATGGGCATCGACTCACTTTTAGAGCGTGCCTCAAGTGGTCTTCAGAGGAACTGCAGTTTTTTTTAAACTTTCTGCTTTATTTTCCAAACTGACAGTATTTTGTTTTAACCAAAGTAACACTTTGTTGAAGTGAGGGGTAACGCCGTCGAAGCGTGGCCGTGTCTGGTGTTGTTCTCGTTGTTGTTGTTGGCCTTAAACGCCGCAGACAGAGCTCGCCGTTGGCCTCCTCTCCTAATCCTCCCAGATGCCCCTTTGTCCCGAGGACCAAACTGGCTCCTCGTCTAACAAACAAACAAACTGTCCGTCGTTCTTGTCCAACTACCTCGCCAAACTAGATCCTCTCCTGCCAAGAGCCGGACCTGAGTCTCTGTGGTGGTGTTTTACCTCTCCACTGTCCAGATGCTCCCCCATTCCTGCTCCAAAGTGACGCCGTTTATTGGAGCGAGCGTGCGAATCAGCGCCTCTTCTCCTGACTCATCGGATGTCTGAATGTGGATGAAGTCCGCTTTTATCGCTGTATGGTGTGTCAGGGTGATTTCCAATATGTGGTCCGGATTACTGAGGCCAGCCTCTTATCTGTGGGCTCGTTTGGCCGGAGCCGGACTAATAAAGCTTGGACTGAAAGTCGTCTCCTGACAGAGCACCAACTCCAACTGCTGTTTGGCATGTCTGTGCAGACGTGTGTTTGTGTATTCAAGTGGAGGAGGGGTGATGTTTCCAGATGGGGCGAGGTGCCAGGAGCTCAGTGTTGGGACGTGACTTTGCTGTGAACCTTTATTTTCCTGCAGGCTGGATGTTCGGTGTCACCAGCAGACAGAGACAACACACGAGTCCTGCAGGACGGGCCGTGGCAGCCTGTCAGAAACCATCAGTGTGTCTTTGTGCGGCTTTAGGAGAAAGGTTCACTTTCACGCCTGCTGCGAACGCTGATCAGTCGGTTATTGATAACGCATTAGGGACTCTGTAAAGGTAGGACACTCATTAAGGACCAGATCATCCTAAAAAAGTCCCTCTTTATTGATTCAGACCTGAAAACTCCAGATCAGTGAGAGTAACACCGAACCGGAGCGAGCGCTCCTTTGATCGTTCTTTGAAATAAACGATGGTGTCGTGTTTATTAGCTGCTAATTGGCGCACCTGGATTTGTGGCTGCCAGCTTTAATCACCTCCCGCAGGTCTCGTAATTCTCTGTGAAATGCATGATGGGATTTATCAAGTACCAGCTTCAGGGACTTACTGTGATGGTGAAAGATTCACATTCATATCTAACTGGGCGGTGAAGTGAGGCGTTTTCTCAGCCTCACGTTAGTGAAGTAGATCTGAGTACATCTATGTAGACTATCTCTACGTTAAAGTCAGCCGAGACCATCAGAGAAAAAGAATAAACTGTGAGTCAGAGTAAGTCGTAGGATTGTATGACAAAAATGTTATGTAATGTAAATTATAATGTTATATTAAAGTGTAGTATAATAAAAAATGTCATAGTAAAGTATGATAAAAATATCTTAGTATAGTAAGATAAAAATTGTCATATTATAGTATGATGAGAATTTCAAATTTATAGTGTATAATAAAAATATTATAGTGTAGTTTGATAAAAAGTTTAAATTTTAGTTGTAAAAAAAGGTCCTGGTATAGTGCGATAAAAATATAGTAGTATGATAAAAGTTCCACATTTACAGTGTAGTATAATAAAAATATCATAATGTAGTATGATAAAAAAAATTCAATTTTATTATATTAAAAAGGACCTGGTATAGTATGTAAAAAATGACAGTATAGTTTGATAAATTAGTATGAAAAAAATATCACAGCATTGTATGATAAAAATGTCATAGTGTAGTATCATAAAAATCACAGTACAGTATGATAAAAATCATAGTATAGTATAATAAATGTTTCACAGGTAGGGCTGCTGAGATGGTCTCTTTCCCTGAGTCGAGGTTTGCAGTGATCGTGGTCGTCCTGACAGCTGTGTTTATGTAATAAAGACAGTCTGAGAGTTTACCTGTTTACCTTTGGTTCGGGTTCGACTCTCTCTGTTGCTCCTAATCTGAGAAGTTTGACGACAGAAACTAAGTCAGAAAACTTTCTGAACCACCAGATTTCAGTCAAATAAACTCATGAATAAATGGAGCAGGAACGACTCTTCAGTCATGACCTCCTCCTTCCTTCCGTGGCGGTGCCTAAATAACCGACCTCTAACCTTCAGACCGTACTGTGTTCGGTCTCTGTCTGTGATTGGCTGAGCAGGTCAGTTTTTGATCTTCGACAACTACACTCGACTTTAAGCTGCTTCATAAATACTCGTGCATCTTTACGACCAACAAGAGCAAATGTAAACACACCTGCAGATCTCTGAATTCAGAAAGTCTGTGAAGTGAAGGAACTCTGTGTTTATTCTGGATTTAAAACAGTCTGATAAATCTCATTAATTCTGATTTTTCAGGGATCAGAACAGGTGAAATCACAGGTGTCTCTGTCCCGCACTCATCCTTTGTTTTCAGCTTGTTGATGATCAAAAATAATCATCATTATAAAAGACAAACAGCTGATGTTGGAGTGATTCCACAGTCGGCTCTGAGCGGGTTGGACAGTGAAGTGGGTTTTTCAGCTTTTTGGGCACAACTCCTGGGTGGATGAATTCCCAAACGCTTGTTTGCTGTGACAAAAAGCAGGGCTAGTGTTTGTGACAGCACAGACTTCTCTTTAAAAATTAAAACCACAAAGTCCACTTAGTGTTACCTCGCTGCAGATGTTCCTCTCTGCGGCCCGGCCCGGCCCGGCCCGCGTTGAGCCAGAAAAGTGAAACGGGTTAAAACTTGTCAAAGTGAGGGACGCGTCTGTGAGGCGTTTTCACGTCGACACCTTTGTTGTTGTGGGATCGGTCTGAAGGTACCTGCAGTTCTGATTCATCTGTTGGTTTTTTATTATTTCTCTTCAAAAGAAAAATTATTTATTCAGAAATTCAAGAGTCCTGCAACTTGAAGAGTCGAGATGAAAACTGAAAGGAGAGGTTAACCAAACATCACGCCTGAGAGGAGATGTGGAGCAGTTTTTCAGGCTTGTTTTTTATTGGTTGGTTTCCAAAGGTATTCTGAAATGGTTGGTGAGGTGGATTTCTGAGTTTATCTGCTGCTTCACACACAAAGGGCAGAGAGAAGACCTTGAGCTGATTGAGCTTTTTTTACCGGGACTCTCTCTAAAACACTGAGCTGTTTTTGAGGACTGTTCACTTCTCCTCTTCACCAGCATCTCTCAAAGCATCCCTGTTGTGAAGTTAGAAAGGCTGAATGGAGCTGAGCGAGAAAAAGATGTAACAGAAGATAATCAGTCTGAGTCATGAGATCAACACAGCAGGAGACGCCGTGGGGAGAAAAGGCTGGAGGTTGTTTGTCCCTGAAGACGGTGGATATCACACTGGTTTCAGAGAAGAAGAAAAACTGACGCCATCATGAGAGAAATCCTGGAATACAGCGGATATCAGGTTATTACTGTCCTCATTTACTTTACTCTAAATACAGTCAGACAGACGTGCACATCCTGATTCATCTGTTTCTTATTTATAAAGTCACATGAGGGTTTTATTAAACTGTTTATATAGAAACAAAATCACTCTTACACACAGACGATGAAGAAACACTTATTACTGCCAGTTTGCTGCTTTATTAAGAAACCTACACTTTAATATTCAGCCTTGGGAGAACAAATGTCACGTCTTCAGTTAAAAAACAGTAGTTAGCTTTGTTAGCCATAAACATTATTCATCTTAGGGCGGTCACACAATAAGTTTACAAATCAGGATTAATCACAGTATTGACACAGTTAATCACATCTTTAATCGCATGTTTAAAATTTCACTAAGTAAGGGTGTTTCTGCTTCTGGGGTCTCCTTTATCAATCAGTGTGTCAAATCTATGCTAGCGTATATCTACGTCAGAAACTGTGAAATAATTTAACAGATAATTCAAATCTATTAAAGTTTGTGCAAATACACTTTCATACATCGTTTCTTTTTTAAATCTTAACAGACCCGAGAGTCTAAACCTCGTCTTCTACACGCCCACAGTCATCTATAGGAGGTTAATGTAAAACAGCTCATGAATTCAGATCTATTGAAATGAGCTGAAGGATCAAAGGTTCTCCTGATATCTGATGGACTTTAAGATCTCATCTCATCTCTCCGTGGAGGATTAGGATAGATCCACCTCATGAATTTGATCATGTGGGTCTGTTCATGTGTAAAAGCCTCAGAGGATGTAATCGGACATCAGCTCAGCCTCTCAGCACAGACAGTAGGTTCAAAGTCGTGTAAATATTGCTGTTTCAGGTCTCAGTAAAGACAGTTTGGACTCTACGAAGTTCCTTTGGATGGTTCAGGGCTCTAAAATGCAGGGCTTGACTCTAACTGTTTCACATGTCCTCTTAAGTTGAGAAAGTAAGGAGCACTCAAAGAACTTTAGGGACATAAGTACTATTATAAGACCTATATATTAGGTCTTTTGGTCACATGACAATGAAGCTATTGAAGGAAAACAGCCTTTTCTCAGAACATCAACCGGTAATTTATTGACGGTCCCTTATTCAACACCGACGTTGACAGTGAGGGTGTCGAGTAGATTTAACCGCGCTGCTGTTGTTATTCCCGGTTATGGAGAGTGAGAAGACACCGGTAGATCCTCAGAGAATGTCCGTCAGATATCCAACCTAAAACTAACTTCACCGCCGTATTTACAGGAAAATATATCCAACCTGAAACTAACTTCACCGCCATATTTACAGGAAAATATATCCAACCTAAAACTAACTTCACCGCTTTATTTACAGGAAAATATATCCAACCTGAAACTAACTTCACCGCCGTATTTACAGGAAAATATATCCAACCTAAAACTAACTTCACCGCTTTATTTACAGGAAAATATATCCAACCTGAAACTAACTTCACCGCCGTATTTACAGGAAAATATATCCAACCTGAAACTAACTTCACCGCCGTATTTACAGGAAAATATATCCAAACTAAAACTAACTTCACCGCCGTATTTACAGGAAAATATATCCAACCTAAAACTAACTTCACCGCCGTATTTACAGGAAAATATATCCAACCTGAAACTAACTTCACCGCCGTATTTACAGGAAAATATATCCAACCTGAAACTAACTTCACCGCCGTATTTACAGGAAAATATATCCAACCTGAAACTAACTTCACCGCCGTATTTACAGGAAAATATATCCAACCTGAAACTAACTTCACCGCCGTATTTACAGGAAAATATATCCAACCTAAAACTAACTTCACCGCCGTATTTACAGGAAAATATATCCAACCTAAAACTAACTTCACCGCCGTATTTACAGGAAAATATATCCAACCTGAAACTAACTTCACCGCCGTATTTACAGGAAAATATATCCAACCTGAAACTAACTTCACCGCCGTATTTACAGGAAAATATATCCAACCTAAAACTAACTTCACCGCCGTATTTACAGGAAAATATATCCAACCTGAAACTAACTTCACCGCCGTATTTACAGGAAAAAACATTTGTTGATTTTTTTATGCGCACATGTGACTCTAAATACATTTTAAAATTCGCACACATCTATTTTAGTCGCAGATGTGAGTGAAACGGTCGCACTGTTGAGCCCTAGAAAACAGAAGGATGAAATATCGTCTTTCCACGATGTATTCTGCGTCGTCTCCCACCTGTCTAGATTTTCCTGGTTTATTCTCATTCTCCGCCTCTTTTCTGCAGTGATCCAATCACAGCTATTGTAGTCAGTGAGATCACACCTGATTGGCTGATTTCATGGTATCTCTATCTTTAAATGGAAACTACATCCTCCAGAGTGTTACTCCACCCTCAGCTCTTCTATCCCACTTTCTCTCTCTCTCTCTCTCTCTCTCTGTCACTCTGTCTCTCTCTCTCTCTCTCTCTCTCTCTCTCTCTCTCTCTCTCCCTCTCTCTCTCTCTCACTCACAAACACAGAGTCGGGTTCCTGTGTGTTGTGCCCACTCAGCATTTTCTCGCCCATATGCTAGTGTTTTGTCCTGGAAGACAAATTGGCCTCTGCAGTTTTGGCAGCATTTCCAGAACCCTTCATCCCGTCTCAGCTGTCCATCAGTCTCTCAGCTCTCAGCCCCTCATGGTCCGTCTCAGCTGTCCATCAGTCTCTCAGCTCTCGGCCCCTCACGGTCCGTCTCAGGCCTCCCCTTCTTCTGCTCGATTTGGAGCTAAAACACCAGAAACCATTTATCCAGCCTCACCGTCCTGTTTGGACCTCCACATTTCTGCTGACCAGAGACCTGACCACGTTTATCCAGACTCTTGGGTCTCAAACTGTGACAGCTGATCCACTGTAGCGCCATCTGGTTACTAATCCATTATAAATCGGTATTACAGCTCTCAGTTTACACACAACTGGTCCAGTTTGTTAGAGCTGAGGACTGAAACCCTGTCCGCCTCGCTCTCATGACGCTGCCGTCTACGGGACACTGAGGTTTCCTCCTGCGAGCCTTTCTTTAGTCACATGACTAACACTGATTATAGTGGAATAAAAGCTCTCTGTGAGTGTGACCACATGAATCCAACAACTTTACAGGAAGTAGTCAGTCCAATTAAATGACTAAGAGTCCAACAAAAGGAGAGAGTGAAAAACTAACTTCACCGCCGTATTTACAGGAAAATATATCCAACCTGAAACTAACTTCACCGCCGTATTTACAGGAAAATATATCCAACCTGAAACTAACTTCACCGCCGTATTTACAGGAAAATATATCCAACCTGAAACTAACTTCACCGCCGTATTTACAGGAAAAAACATTTGTTGATTCTATTATGCGCACATGTGAGCCTAAATACATTTTAAAATTCGCACACATCTGTTTTTAGTCGCAGATGTGAGTGAAACGGTCGAACTGTTGAGCCCTAGAATACAGAAGGATGAAATATCGTCTTTCCACGATGTATTCTGCATTGTCTCAATCACAGCTCTGCAGTGACCTTTAAAACGACCTGCACCTTTAAAGGTACAGTGGGTAGTATTCAGAAACAATAATATATTCCCATCTCTACACAGTGTATGTCTCAGGAACAGCATGTTTAGGTTACAGAGCTGCCACAGTCACGCAGTTTGACCCGTTCTCTCACGCCAAACGCCACACTTGACGTCCAATACTCTGTTTTTATTTATTTCATGACAATAACCTTGACTTGTCGTAGTTCGAGTAACTCTGACTGACTGACCGAGATAACCGATCCATCAGTCCTTTGTGCCTAAATCTAACCAACCACCAATCAGAGGCAACGAAAGGCGGGTCTTAGCGTCTCTAACTATCTTTGACAAACAACAGCGCCGACATTTCAAACCCCATGACTACCCAGTTTTGATCAAATGAGATCATTTCAATAATGTCGTAGTTCGATGTCGACGTTGGACAAATATTGATATTTTAAGGTACAAATCCACGTTATAAAAAAACCACATTTTTCCCGCCGCACACAGGTCGGGTTTGTTGAACTGCTGGTCGTGACACTTCTCCATCACTGGCTGAAGTAGGACCATCAGACCATCATCAACAGAACTTAGAGGAGAGCACGTTTTAGACGCCTGATGCATGGTTAGAGCACGGGTGGACAACCTATGGTACTGGGTGAGGACCGTTTTGAATGCAGCTGTGAAGCTTCTAATGGTCCCAGGATGAAGATCGACTCCTGTAGACCACCGTCATCCTTCATCAGTGATGTGGTGGATATTAATTATCCTGACATGATTATAAAGGCAGTGAGCAGTCTTCTCCTCACTGTTGTTGTCAGTCTGTTCAGTCATGACTCAGTCCTTCACTCTTCACCAGATTAAAGAGGTCCAACAGTGGAGGAACATCTGCTGCTCTGCAGGTCTATGATCCTCCTCTGATCACCTCACCCTCAGTCATGACTTCTAGCAGTTCTAATGAGGTTTACTGTATTTACTGTATTTACATGGTTCTTGGTTCCTGTCATGGATCCCTCTAAGGTTCCTGGTTCCTGGGACTGGCTCCTGCAGTGGAAACAGACTCTCTGACATACGATCTTCATCTGAGGCAGATCGAAATGTTGCTGAGGAGCTCAGGGTGGAGATGTGTCTGAACTCTCTTCTGAATCATGGAGGACGAGTCCATCAAACCTCTGTAGGAGAAAAACAACAACAGCAGCGTCGGACTCTGAAAGACTCCTGTGTCAGCTGTCCAATCAGAGGAGGAGTTAATCCACTCGAACAGGAATCCCAGACGTGTCTGCTGAGGAGATCTCTTTTGTTTAGTTACGTCAACATGAATATTTGATGATTTTCTTCCTGAGGCTGTTGTTGGTCAGACGTAGACACTGAACTCCACAGAGACGGACAGACGGACTTCTCTATACTCCGCTCTGTCGTTCATGTTTGTCGGCTTTGAGCTTCAGACTTGGAGAAAATGAAAAAGTACGTTGGATTCTTGATCTCCACACTAGCGCCCTCCTGGTTATTTAACGTGAGAGTTTGACAAAGACAGGATCTGTTTCTGATGGAGCGTCAGGAGGACCTTCAGACTCCTCACACCTTCTTCAGTGAAACACAAACTCTGCTTTAATGTTGATGAACCTGGATTAGATCAGATTATCGAGGTTTGAACCGTCCGTCTGAAGTTAAAGTGACTGAATTTAACATGATGAAGAGTTTGACTCTGTCTGACTGATGAAGATGATAACTCCTCGTTCGGTGGAGTCCTCTGTCTCTTCTCCCTGTAGTTTTTTGAAGCGTCTCTCTGCTCCTTTCTTCAGTCTGCTGTCTTGTGTCTCTTTGTTCGACTTACTTTTGTATTTCTGTTTTTTTTAGTCTAGTTATTTCAGACTTTTACTGGATTTGTTGCTGATTAACTGAACTTATCTTAGTTTTTTTCCCCGTTTCTTCGTCGCTCTTGTTTCGAATGATCCTCGTTGTTCTTTGACGTCTCCCTGATGTTGTCTGATCCTGTTTAATGTCTCCTCTCCTCTTTTTTTATTCTTTGTTCTGATCTGAGGTTTTCAGGCTCTTATTTTAGTGATAATTTAGACACTAACACTTGGTTGAAGGCCTGTAGTGTCTGTTGAATCCTCCTGTTGGATGTGATCACAGTCTCATTCAGCTCATTTATTACTGCCTCTGTAAGTTAAAGTTTTCTTCATCCTTCTCACTCATCTTCAGGTTGTTCTGCGTGTTCTCTGCTGGAGGTTTGAAGGTGAAGGTTGAAGGTGAAGGTCAGATCTGGTCCTACTCTGTAGATTCATGAAAAAGACACTGAAATCCTCGACTGAATGAGATCTAAAGAGTCTGTCATCATAAGAAGTTAACTCTGTGTTTATTCTGTTAGACGACATTTGAAGGAACAATCAGATCATGATGATCTAAAAACCTTCTTCTCCATCCTCCTGAAGTTATTATACAACAAAAAACAGCATTTCTGGGTTCGAAGGAGGATCTCCTTCCCTCCTCCCCTTCCCTCCTCTCCTCTCTTCTCCCCTTCCCTCCTCTCCTCTCTCCTCCTCTCCTCTCTCCTCTCCTCTTCTCTCCCCTCCTCTCCTCTTCTCTCCTCTCCTCTTCTCTCCTCTCCTCTCTTCTTTCCTCTCCTCTCCTCTCCTCCCCTCCCCTCCTCTCTTCTCTCCTCCCCTCCCCTCCTCTCCTCTCCTCTCCTCTCCCCTACTCCTCTCTTCTCCCCTTCCCTCCTCTCCTCTCTCCTCCTCTCCTCTCCTCTCCTCTCCCCTACTCCTCTCTTCTCCCCTTCCCTCCTCTCTCCTCTCCTTTCCTCCCCTCCTCTCTCCTCTCCTCTCCTCTCTCCTCCTCTCCTCTCCTTACTCCTCTCCTCTCAGTATAATCTAATCCTCCCTGTATCCAGCAGACAGTCTCGTTAACAGATTCATTAATCTGGTCTCTAATTAGTCTCTTTACCCTCTTTTATTATTATTATTATTATTATGTTTGTATTAATCAGCTGATTTTGTTTCTCATGTTTAAACTTCTGAGTCCTAATGAACGGACCAATGATGTGTCTCTATACGTCCCTCTGTTATATCCTTGTGTGTGTGTGTGTGTGTGTCTCTGTGTTCTCCCTGACGTTGAGGATTTCCCTCAGATTGAAATATGATCAGATACATGTGTATATATATATACATATATATATATATATATATATATATATATATATATATATACACATATATATATACATATATATATATATATATATATATATATATATATATATATATATATATGTATATATATATATATATATATGTGTGTGTAAAAACCCTGTCCTGGTTTCTTTCTCGTTGAACAGACAAGTATGATCATGTGACTCCGTCTCGCTCTGCCTTCAGGTTCTACGCTCCTCATAACCGCTCCAAGAAAAACACTCAGCTGATTAGTGCGCAATAATTGGGACCCCTGATAAAATTATGAAAAATAGTGCGAGAATTAAATTACACCAACCCCCAAGACACAATTTCAATTAAAATGGAAATCGCATTAAAATCACCTGGGCGGCCTCCAGTCAATCAGGTGCAGTAATTAGAAAGTGTTCTCGGAGGTCCCTGAAGGACCCGGGCTCTGGTTTTGGGTTTCCAGGAAGGATTTTCCTGAACCGCCTTAAAAAGCTTCACTGTGGACAAATATTAGCATTAAAACAGGCTGAAAAGGTGTGTTTTAAAAAGCTCTTTAGAGTAACCCCGACAGTTTTAAAAACCAGAGTTATTAATGAGAGAACAGAGGGGAATAATGAGAGGATGAGTCAAATACTAATGGAGACAAAAACACTCCTGGTCCTCGACCGGAGGACAAGTCTCTCTGTGGACCGGACCCTCACCTCAGCCTGACATCAGTAAAACCACTTCAGTACGTCCAGAGTTACTACAGGTTAAACAAGGTCAAACGAGGTCAAATGAGGTCAGGCTGCACAGTTTCAGAGGCGGTGCTAACTGTAACGATGTTTGCATTAAAGGTGTTGTAGTCAGGATCTGAGTTAGTTCCAGTTTTTAGGAGAAATCTTGAATGTAAACTCGACCCCTCCCAACCAGTTTTCCCCTCAGCTCCTCCTCTCCCCTCAAGCCCCGCCCACAAACAGACGCTCCTGCTCGCTCGTATCGTTAGTGACATAGTCCAGGACCCGAGGGAGGACAGTTTAGCGATGGCGCTACAACACGCTACAGCAGGTCCGTTTGACAAGAAACACTTCTGTTACAGACACTTGTCTTACTTTGTTAAAGCGGTTTACCTGTCCAGCAGAAAGGTTACAGGGTCACCAAGATCCCCAAGCGTCCCCCATGGTTTATGTTGACCCGGCTTTTTAGCTCTTGTCCGGTCTACCTCCGTTTTAAGCGCCCGTTATTCCTCCAGAGTCTCCGGTATTTACTTTGTTTTCTTGCTTGTGTCGGCAGTCGTGGCCAAAGGAGGATTCAGACAATTTTCCGAACTTTCTGGTTGGTTTCTACTGTCCGATATTGTAGCACGCTAACTTTGTTTGGGCTCCTGAACGACACGGGGGAGCAGCGTCTGCCTCACAACCAATCAGGTTAGAGGAGGTGGAGAACGGCTTTGTTTACAATCAGAAAGAGATATCGTTATATGACCAATTGTCATCAATAACTAATAACTATTGACTGATATTAGAAGATGTTTATAGACAAAATAAACAAATGTTTCTCTAACAGATTCCTGCCTCAGTCTCCTCTCAGGTGTTCTGGTGTCATGGCGGTCAGAAAGTGAGGAAAGTGAACAGACGTGGACGTCATGATAATAAGTCATAATTAATTTATTATTTCAGACAGAATAAAGAAAAAAAAAAACATGTTCTGATCGTGTTTCT
>OY660872.1:690000-710000 GCA_962446985.1 Xyrichtys novacula
CATGATCTGTGCTGTTTGGAAATTCACAGTGTCTGTAAGTTTAAGTCATTTTGACTGTAAGAAGAGAGAGTGAGTGTGATCCAGATAACTGACATTATATAATATAGATGTTCAAACACACAGAACCATCATCAGATCTTCTTTTTAAACGGAGTCACTGAGTGTTTTCACGATGTTGTCCTGGATCTGGGTTTGAGCTGACAGTTATAGATTTTCAAATTAAAGCTCCTCTTTAATAATCCACTTCCTGGATGTATAGGAGGAGGAGCCGTTCGGTTCTTTAAAAATCCAACAAAAGGAGAGTTGAGATGACTCTCTCTTAAGTCTTGACCCGCTGTGTGAGTACGGCGCCGTCTCTGCAGAAGGAGAGATCGTCTGAAGTTCTGAGCTTGATTTTCTCGAGGACGCCTCGATGGCACTTGTCCTGAACACAAAGAGATTGTTAAAGATGTGACGGCGTGTTGGATCTATGTTTCATCAGTCATTGTTGGTGTCTGAAATGTTCGTCGGTCACTTTGATACAGAAACGCTGAAGCTAAATGACAGTTTCTTCTGTGGTTGACGTATTTCACAGCTGTGAAATATCTGTATTGAAGCGCCCACAGCCCACAGTTATGCCACATTATTCCACGCCTAAACTGAATTATTCTTATTCAGATCAGTCTGCTGCTGTTTTGCAATAACTCCGGGTTGTGAATTTCCCATTGACTCTAATATTCCCCGCTCTCTGCAGAGCTCATTTTAACACGAGGATCCAGCAACATGACAAGTCGGCTACATCTGCTCCATGTGAGCTCAGCAGCTGGCTCCGTTAATATTCTGTAGGGCACCGCCGCCGCCGCCGCGTCTCCTGATTTATGTATTTATGCAGCAGAAAGCAGGAGAGTACGGGTCCAAGCTGTTCAGAACAGATAACTCTGCTAATGTTACACATATTTATAATATTTCCTTCTTCTCTGTCAATCCCAGGAAATGACCAAGAGTAACAATGAACTGATCCCACCAACAGGTCATGTCTCTGAATAACAGACGTCTGTGTTCTCTCAGAGGACGGGGGTCTGAAGGTGGACAGTGGGCTTCATGTCCACTCAGTCCAACAACCTGAAGTGGTTCTGACCATGTGGACCGCTCTGATATTCAGGGCCTTCGTGTCTGACATGACCATACTGTTGTGTTTACAAAGTCAGCCCTAAAAACAGAAAAGGTCAAAAGGTCAAACCCACTGGCTCTGTGAGAACGGCGTCTCCATGGCGATAAGCTGCGTTGGTTTCTGTGACAGTCTGGATATTTCTACAGTTTCTGTTTTCATGAGGAGTGAGTTCATCAGAATACCAGGGATGTTGTCCTACAGTGATTCTGTCCTACAGTGAAGTTGTCCTACAGTGGAGTTGTCCTACAGTAATGTTGTCCTACAGTCATGTTGTCCTACAGTGATTCTGTCCTACAGTCATGTTGTCCTACAGTGATTCTGTCCTACAGTGAAACTGTCTTACATTAATGTCATCCTACAGTAGTGTTGTCCTACAGTGATGTTCTTCAGTGATTCTGTCCTACAGTTAGACTGTCCTACAGCGATTCTGTCCTACAGTGAAGTTGTCTTACATTAATGTTGTCCTACGGTGATGTTGTCCTTCAGTGATACTGTCCTACAGTGAAGTTGTCCTACAGTGGTGTTGTCCTACATTAGAGTTGTCCTACAGTTAGACTGTCCTACAGTGATTCTGTCCTACAGTAATGTTGTCCTACAGTAATGTTGTCCTACAGTGGTGTTGTCCAACAGTGAAACTGTCCTACAGTGATACTGTCCTACAGTGATGTTGTCTTACATTAATGTTGTCCTACGGTGATGTTGTCCTACAGTGGTGTTGTCCAACAGTGAAACTGTCCTACAGTGATACTGTCCTACAGTGATGTTGTCTTACATTAATGTTGTCCTACGGTGATGTTGTCCTTCAGTGATACTGTCCTACAGTGATACTGTCCTACAGTAATGTTGTCCTACATTAGAGTTGTCCTACAGTGAAACTGTCCTACAGTGATTCTGTCCTACAGTGATGTTGTCTTACAGTGATGTTGTCCTACGGTGATGTTGTCCTTCAGTGATACTGTCCTACAGTGAAACTGTCCTACAGTGATTCTGTCCTACAGTGATGTTGTCCTACAGTAATGTTGTCCTACAGTGATGTTGTCTTACATTAATGTTGTCCTACGGTGATGTTGTCCTTCAGTGATACTGTCCTACAGTGATACTGTCCTACAGTAATGTTGTCCTACAGTGATGTTGTCCTACGGTGATGTTGTCCTTCAGTGATACTGTCCTACAGTGAAGTTGTCCTACAGTGGAGTTGTCCTACATTAGAGTTGTCCTACAGTCATGTTGTCCTACAGTGGTGTCGTCCGTCTGTCCTCTCCTGCTCCAGGATTCCTGAACAGTCTCTGATTGGTCTAAACTCGTCCATCTGTTCTCTTTGTGTTTGACGAGGATTCAGAGTTTAAAAGGACAGAAACATTTACAGGCTGAACTCTGAGGCAGATTTTCCGCCTGTCCGTCTGTCCGTCACATGATCTGATCTCAGGTGATGTTTCTGCTGACAGATGTTCTTATACAGGTAACCTCTGCTCACCTGTGGAGAACGACCAGGCTCATATTTAAAGGAACAGTCCGCGGTTTGGATGAAGGGGGGGGGGGGTCCATTAAAGGCATTAGGCCATAACCCCCCTGTAATCCCCCCCACCACACACTCACACACACACACACACACACACACACACACACACACACACACACACACACACTTTCGTCAGTAAAATCATTGACACACATTCAGAAATAGAAATGGACTCACATGCGATTTTAACGGTTCTGCACGGTTTGGGATGTTCCGCCGCCGCCGCCGCCCCCCCTCGCTCTGACATCACAGGAACCATCTGTCCCATAAGCCCCGGCTGCAGATCCGTCCATCTGTACGCACTCATATCTGTGACTCTGCTGTCTTCACACACAAACTACCTCTGCTCAAATAAACCGGGGGGGGGGGGAGTTATTCGCCGTGTCTCGCCCTGATGTCGACCCCATGACTGTGTGTGGGGGCGGGGTCACACTCATATTCGTCAGGTTAAAGAAGTCGTTCAGGTATTCAGACCCACAGACTCCTACAGCGGCTCAGGATCCGTTTCAGGACTCGTCTGATGCTTTAAATTTCTCCACGCCGTCCCGTAATCATCAGATCTGCCCATTTGTTGTTTTTTCAGCGCCGCACGCCCGCCCGCACGCACGCACGCTGCTCTGTCAGTTTACTGTCTTACTGCAGATGAGGGGAGGAAGGCGGAGACAGTGATTTGCTGCTGTTAAAATTTCAATTTTCCACCCCAGAGGAGTTTTGTTCCACATGGAGGAGAAGGGAAATGCTGCTGCAGGAGGAAACCGCCGCAGAGTCGGGCGAGTTCGGAGTTTTTAAGTAAATTTTTGACGACACAGCGTCAGTCCGCCCGCCTTTAACTGAAGGAGCAGAAACCTGAGATCGACTCCATAATGATGTTTTACAGCTCTGGGGGACAGAGGGGCTGATTTTAGGGTTTATTACAACAAACATGTTTGAACATCAGAGTGAAGACTGAGAGAGAGTTTAGATAAAGAGTTTATGTGGTTTAATACCATCAGGAGTCTGACAGGAAGGAGACTGACAGCAGCTGAAGGTCTGACTTTATCACAAACTACGATGAAAAATCAGGAGTCTGCAGGTGGAGAGACGAGGGACGGTCCAATCGTGAGGACAGAGGAGAGGACAGTCAGAGGCATAAATGTAGATTTACAGAGACAAAGGAAAAACATGTCTGTAAAACTAGAATCCTCAGAGGAGGTTGAAACAGGCTGAAGTGTTTCCTCAGACCTGAATCAGATCCAGACTTTGTTAAAATAAACTCTGTTAGTTTTAATGTTTATTATGAAGTTAGTCGACTTTTACCAACGTGAAGACCTTCAGTCTGTTTGAGGAGAACGGCCCTCTCCCTCTTTCTTTCTTTCTTTCTTCTTTTCCTTTCCTTTCCTTTCCTTTCCTTCCTTCCTTTTTCCCCCTTTCTTCCTTCCTATCCTCCTTCCTTCCTTCCTTCCTTCCTTTAGTTTTTAATGCCCGCTCTGTGTTTTTCTCCTCCTCGGTCCAGCTCCCCTCCTCCCCCTCGGTCCTCCTCCCCCTCAGTCCTCCTCACCCTCAGTCCTCCTCACCCTCAGTCGTCTCCCTCTCCCTCCCACTTCTTCTCCTCCTTCTTCTGTGTTTCTCCAGTCTTCTCACACTCAGGACCTCAGATCTTCAAAGATCTCCTCAGTCCTCCTCGTAGCTCCGGGCCATGGTCCACCTCCTCCGTTCTGGGTCGTGTTCTTCTTCTTTGTGCTGGTTCTGACCCGGTTGTAGGTCCACCTCCTGTCCACTGGTCTCCTCTCTGCCTCATCTTCTCCTGCTCCTCCGTTTTCTCTTAAAATCCCTCGAAGAGAAGAAAAGTCCATCCTGTCATTTTCTCCTCCTCGCTCATATAATCTCAGGATTTCTCCACGCTCCGCTCGGCCCGGCCCGGCTCGGCCCGACCCGCGGGATGATTGCACTTAAGCTGCAGGACAAATATTCAGGCGCAGCAGCCCTGACCTTTGACCTCTGATCCTCTTGAGGTTCAGTTTCAGTCTGATTATTTTAGAGAAAGAGAGGTTTCTTTTTCAGCCGAATGTTCACAGAGACCCTGAAAACGGAGGTTCTGGTTCTGGTTCTGGTTCTGACAGCTTCTCCTCTGTGTCTGAATCTCATTCTTACTTTTATTAAACACATAATTACACAAATAATTAGTTTTTAAGTTACAAGTTTGACTTTTTTTTGCTTCAGTGATTTTTTTTTTTTTTCTCTTAATTTCTTATTTTCTTGTTTGATTTTGAAGAAGTTGAGTTTGATGAATTTTGACCCTAATCTGACTCCGTACTCCTGCCCCACCTGGAGTTCAGTGATTCAGTCCAGAACCCTGATCAGTTTTTGGACTTGTTCTGGATCAGACCTGGTTCAGTCTGTGGTTCATCAGGAGCTCAGATGTTGTTTTTTAGATTTATAGATTTTAACATCTTTAAGTTAGTTTGAAAGTTACTCTGATATTTCTGTAAAACATACGTGAGGAGACTGACTGACTGACTGACTGACTGACTGACTGACTGACCCGTTTATTTAGGACTGATGTTCTGAGACAAAGACGGACCAGACTGGGACTCGGTCCTGATCTGGACCTCGGTGAAGGTTCATCCTGGACCTTCATCTCCTCGTCCTGAACCTCCTCTCAAACCTCAGAAACAAAAACCTCCTCACTGTTGGACTTCAGCAGAACCATGAAACCGGGTCTGATTCTGTGTTTTCCGTCTGTTTTCGCTGCAGAGACAGAAAAGCTTCTCGCTCTTCTTCTCGCCGTTTTAATCTGATGCCTACTCGCCGTCCTTTTTTCCGTCTCTGACAACATTCGAAGGCTGGCGGCTCTTTGTGTGCTCGTATTGTGGTGGCGGCTCTTTGCGGTGGCGGCGGCGGTAAAGCCCTCTGCGGCGTATTTGTCCTCTCTGATAATGGGCTTTATTCTCCGGATAAAATTGGCTTTATGATTTCATTCAGGGCTCGTCTCAGACGTGCGCCGCAGCCTCTCCTCCTTTGTTCACAAACGTATTTCCTGCTGCAGGACTTTGATGGAAAAAAAAAGACCTAAAGTGATTTAATTAACCCTTCGCTTGTTGCAGCTCCACGCGTGGGATGCTGGGAAATATGAGCGGCGTGATTAAAGTTCAAGGAGGATGTCTGCTTTGATAAACTCGACATCTATTCATTATTTTCTACGGCCTGATCCGCCGCACAGACAGATGTTTCAGATGTCAGAGTCTGTGGTCAGTTTCACGTTTGATCGTCCTGTCACATCAAACATGGCGGACGGCGTGTGTGTTTGAGAGGAAGTGAGCGAATGTCGATGAAGGTTATCTGTTTCCTGTGGAAGTTTGACGAGAACTCTCCGTTCCTCCACGAGTTCAGCGGCGTTCATTCTCTCAGGTGTGAGCAGAGCGAGTTTTCCCAAGTCTGACACTTTACCGAGACGACAGATTTTCTCAAAGTGAAGGAAGAGCGGAGACGATCGGAGCGTGTGGCGTCTGACGGGGTCAATAACACGCCATCAAACAGGAACTCGCCGATTCGCTCTGATTTAAAGTACTGACATGTTGGTGATCCGATCTCAGGTGGAGGATTGTGATCGGTCTGATCCTCCATCGTTCGTCTACATGCAGATTTAAAACAAGAGAAGCTGTGAGTGTTACAGGTGAATATTAATCAATCAGGATATCGTGTATTGATTGATTTTTTACCACATTTCAAAGTCGGTCCTGAAACAGTTTCATGTAAACAAAGATGTTAAAAACATTGAAGTTAGAGGACGGTGACTGAAAACATCAGAAATTTCCCATCATCCATTTTGTTTTTTTAATCGGTATAAATGCAGTTAACTCTTTAGGGGTTTGACCAATAACTGAAAATCAATAACTATTGGGATCAATAAGGATATTGATAGTTGGACCTGATATACACTGCCCAGAAGCACTTTTTAACAACTGAAGTCACTTTAACAGAAAATATCAAATAAACAAAATAAAGACAAAAATAAAAAACCTGTATTTTTACTTCATTCAGGACATATTAATAAGAAACTGATGACATAACCCGGGCCTTTCAAAATAAGATATTTTTCAAAATAAAACACATGTCAAACATCAGATGAGTATCAAATATTTACTTTTTTGACCAGCTGTTTGCGACCATCCAGAACGTGTCTGTGACCCACTTCTGGGTCGGGACCCACCAGTTGAGAACCGCTGATATAGACCACATCTATCGCCCACCTCTCCTCTGCCCCCCCTTGGTGCAGGACCGGATCTTTAAACCCAGACCAGCTCCTCTCAGAGTCTGAAACACGGACATGTTGACCTTTTCTTAACCGTGTAAAAAAACGACCTTTCTGTCCTCCCCCTTGTTGAAAGATGCTGGCGTTGATGAAACGCCGTGGTCATGTGACGCTGCTCCTCGCCCTCCACAGCTTGACTCGTGGTCGTCGTGGTTTAATCTCTCCTCGGCGTATGAAAGCAGACCTCTTTCTGATTGTTTGTGTCTTTTTTCCTGGAGCTGCTGCTGCTTCTGTTGACAGACGTTTTTACTGCACATGAAAAGACCCCTCCCCCCCCCCCCCCGGCGGCGCTCAGCTGCTCGTCACACAGCAGGTGTCCCGTATTTGCTGTTTTATGATCTTCGGCAGCTCGAACACAGGCGCTCATGTTGTCAGCTTCAGTCAGATTTCCTGTCATCAGGACTTCACAGAGTTCAGGGTTACATAAGAGGAGGGGGCGGAGCTCCAGGATCAGGCCGCAGGATTCAGAACCATCAACATGTGTCCCCCCCCCCGGGTCCGTCCTCCGAGTTTAAAGCAGGAATCAAATGTTGGTGCTTATTTTTCTTCAGGTCAAACAGAGTCGAGGACGCCGTCTGTGGGAGGGTGACCGCCGACCTTCATCCTGATCGTCTCCTAAAAGGTCGTATCCTCCGATCGTAGCTGATCGTAACCATTCAAGTTAACGTGTCGATTTACACCGACTTCTTTCAAAACGGGCGGAGACGAACAAGTGAAAGGTTTTTAGACGTCATTTCACCCCGATGACACCATGGATGAGGAGATGCTGATTCTAGAAGTCTAGAAGTAGATTTCCTCCTCTGGAAGGACACAATCTACTGCTTATATGTCTATGTGTCTGTCTTTAGAGAGACAACTCGTTATCGTGAGATTGAACGTGAATCTGCGGGTTCTTGTGAGTTCTCATGATTCCTGCTGTCTGTAATCCGCCACGAAATTTGCCTCAAAAATGATCCGGTAGAAATTGGCGGACGGTGAAAATCGGATCAGAGCTGTTCTGGATGCGGTGGAAATTAGGGGTCAGATTGGCGTTGAGGAAGCTCCGGCTGCAGGTCAGCCCACGGGGACTCATGGGAACACGGGTCATTCTGCTCTTGTCTGTGGTTGGCGTCCATGTTGGCTGATCGTCTCTCTGCAGATCTGTATTTAAGGACCGTCGTCTGTTAATGATGTTCTCAGACTTCCTGAAAGAGTCTTCATGTTGGTCTGTGAGAGGATGAAGAACTGAAGAGTCTCTGATCTTCTTCTTCTTCGATCATCTCTGATGGTTCTCTCTCAGCTGACTGAAGGTTCTGGTTTCTCTTCTCAAACGGACCGAACTCCCCGCTGTGACTCTGAAGCTCAGCGCCGTTTGAAGCGTCTGTGTTTGGACTCGTGTTTAAGGTGTGAGCTCTGCTCTGATGTGAGGACCTTCAGAGGGCTCCTCTAAGTCCACATCCTGGAGTCCATCATTAAAGTTCTGCTCTTTTTATCACCGAGTCGGTCAGAGCTGAAGTTTTCTGGAGATTTTCAGACTCTGATCCGTCTGTATTCATGAGATTTTAGGAAACAAAGACGTCGATCCCTCGTCCAGGTGAATCACACCTGTGCCCTGATGATGAGGGGGGGTCTACTGGTTCAGGTTTTCCTTCAGTAGGTCTTCTTTGTGGTTTAGCGTCACCATGGTGCTTTAATATCTAACGGTGTTTTGGACTCACAGTCTGAAGATATAAGAGAGTTCAGAAAACCTCAACCTAGGGCCCAGAGATACGGGAAAAAGTTGTTAATGACTCGACATAATTTACAGTCCACATTACTCTGCTTCATGTCCGACCTCCAAAAACCAAAATACCTCCACACCACCGACGTTTTCCTAACGCCAGTGTTGTGGTTGACATTGATGTGGTCATCTGTTGAGCCTTCATGGTCATTTCTGTCGGGGGTAGCACTCATTTTCTTTGTTTCTCACCAACAGTGCTGTCGGCTTCACCTGTTAAAGTGCTATGGTTGGGTGGAGCTGCTGTCTGCTACCACGCTGCAGTTGGTTGATACTTGGTTCTAATTCAGAACATGATTGGTTCAGACCCGGAGACACTCCCCTTTTCATTGGCTGTTCTTATAGTCGACCGAAACATGTCAGAATGACGACTATTGAAAAGCATATTGATCATGTTTATATTGATATATTGACCCTCAGCACTTCTTCAAACTAACGAAGGTTAACGAATAAATTTATGAAACTTTGAAACCTGAACTGTTTCAGAGTTTCCTGCTGCGTCGACTCAAATATGGACTTTAGTTTATTTTAACTTCTTATAAATGTATTTTCTGAACATGGAGACATGAAGATCTTCTCGATGAGGTAGGAACAGTTTTCTCATGTGGTTCTCCTCGCTGCTCCTCAGTCTGTCTCTGGTTTCTTCTCCTCATGAAGCTCCTCTTTTGTTTACTCTGAACGTTGTAGCAGGTAACAGACACACTCTGGTTTACACACACACACACACACACACACTTCCTTGACTTCATCAGCCTCATCTTTGAGGACTGGTTTTGAGGTCCTCCATAATTCAGCGCCCTCTTATATCGCTGACAGTCTGCTGTCACCTCGTGCCCCCGCTCGCTCTCTCAGATCTTCCTCTTCCTGCGCGGGTTTCTGAGGACTTCCTGTAGTGTTGCACAAGAACGCGTGTGAGGCGGCTTTAAGTTTTTATGGTCCCCACCCCCAGACGGTCCTGATGAAAGGGGAAGAAACAGGACCTTCAGATCCTGATCGGAGGGTCTTTTCAGTTTCCTCTGGTTTTGATCATAGACTGTATCTAGAATAGACGCCGTCTGCCTCCTCTCTCTGAGAACAGCGCCCTCTGGTGACAGGCTGCAGTATAGGTCATAAGGCTTTTTGTTTGTTTTTTTCATATAGGCTTTTTTCTGTACAGCTCCATTTTTAAAAGTTATTAGGTGGCGTCTGTGATTTCCTCTTCCTGTTTGGCTCTGCGGTGGCGGTGGCGCTCCGTGCCCCCTCTGATGCTCCGCCCTCTCCCTCCTGACGCTCTCTGGCAGCTTGTTTGCAGATGATTTGATGTTATTTTCATCCTCTCTGACACCTCGTTGATAAACTCGTACAGAATCAAACCTTAAAAAAACAAAAACAGAGACTGTTCTGCCGTTTATTAGAGACGGCGAAGGTCCCCCCCCCCCCCCCCGTGCTGGTCTGTCATTCAGAGAGAAAGCACGCCATGTCCCACTTAACCACTGATCATTCATCTTGTGTGTGAAAGCAGCTCCTGACATCTCCGGGCTCGCTCTGCTCACACTTGATCTTTTTGTTTATCCTCCTCCACGCCGGCGTGTGCGACTGCGGCGAGCGTCTGCATCAGTAAATATTTGTCTCTCTTGACGGAGACGAAGCAGCAGAAGCGCTCGGATGTGTCAGCGCTGAATACAGCTGTCCAGATTCTGATGAGGAAGCAATTAACTCTGCTTTTCATGGGAGTCCGGCCCGTCGGCTTCATAATGGACCGGACGATGACACCGAGTCCTCGTCGTCTTCAATCACGTGTCGGGTCGGACGGGCGCTCAGAGGAAATTCAATCATGAGAGAAGATTACAACTCAGAACACGTGAACCCTCACCCTCAATTTTCACCACATCCTGAATGGCGGCAATTTCCACCGTCCGACGATTCCTACTGGATCTGTTGGTGAGGCGATTTTTGTGGCCGATTACAGACACACAAGAACCCGCAGATTCACGTTCAATCACACGATTACGAGTTGTCTCTCTAAAGACAGACATATAGACATATAAGCAGTAGATTGTGTCCTTCCAGAGGAGGAAATCTACTTCTAGACTTCTAGAATCAGCATCTCCTCATCCATGGTGTCATCGGGGTGAAATGACATCTAAAAACCTTTCACTTGTTCGTCTCCGCCCGTTCGTCTCAGTAACTCTTTCAGTGTCAACGTCACAGATTCTTTATTTAACGTTAAAATCACTTTCATTTAGATTAAAAAAAAAAACCATGAAGTTTGTTTTTTTAATATTTAAAGATATTAAAAATCTTATTTGTCTGAACCAACGACAAAAACAGCAGTCAACAAGTCAACGAGTGAATCCTGCTTTTGGACTAATCCGAGGTCACGCTGATTATCCCTCTGTTTGTTAGGCTGTCTTTTTCTCTGCTCTCTCCCTCTCTCTCTCTCTCTCTCTCTCCCTCTCCCTCTCCCTCTCTCTCTCTCTCTCTCTCTCTCTCTCTCTCTCTCTCTCTCTCTCTCTCTCTCTCTGTCTCTCTCTCTCTCTCTCTCTCTCTCTCTCTCTCTCCCCCTCTCTCAGTACATGATTTTAAAGGACAGCCCCCTGTAAAAAAATGGTTTAAAGTAAAATCCTAAATTTACATGAGTGTGTGTGTGTGTGTGTGTGTGTGTGTGCGTGTGTGTGTGTGTGTGTGTGTGTGTGTGTGTGTGTATCTTCAGTGTCAGGATGGGGGGGTGAATGTGCAGTATTATAGGTCGGGGTGTTGGGTTGTTGGGGGTTCAGTGCCGACCGCAGCAGGATGACTCATCATCAGCGTCTTTATTTCCAGGAACTTTAAAGTGTAAAATCGTGTTAAAAACACAGACAGAGTTTTTCTGTTTCAGTGTTTGTCTGAGATTATGGCGTTTATATAATCCAGATTTCACAGGAACTTTAAAAGCAGGAGTGAAAGAACAGAGCGGAGGACTGGGTCGGTTCTGTTTGACTGACAGGCCCGTGTGTTTTGGACTCTGAATAATCAGCTCTGGTTCTGGTTCTGGTTTTAGTAATTGGTTCCTTCTAATCAAGAGTTTTGGACGTGGTGGTTATTTAAACGACTTTAACTCTCAGAGAAACAGAAGAATCTCCTTCAGTTCCTGCAGATGAAGGTCTCTGACGTTTTCAGACTCCTCGATGTTCTCCTCCGGTCTCAGACCCACCTGTGCGGATACTTGGCCGAACAGCCCGCTGGATAATAAATGTTGTTTATTCGTCTGTGACAGTTTTATGGGACTCTGACAACACTTTTATGGAGGTGTCTGACTAAGACCGCAGCTTTTATCGCTTCATTTACGACTCGCTTTGATTCATCTAAACGCTGGTTTCCATGTTTGAGAGCGCGGGTAAACAAATCCTAAATAATCAGACCGCTTTGTAAATCAAAGTCTAACTTAGACTCAGAGTTCAAGTCCTGGACTTCAGTCTGTTTCTGGGACGTCTGCGGCTGCAGCTAGTTCCTCGTCTAAGCTAACAGTGGACTGTTGCTAAGCTAACACAAATCGTAATTATTACGACGGGACGGTGGTATGAGTTTTCTCTTTGTTCAGAGTCAGAGGAACCAACTTTCAGTGACGAAGACAAACTGTGTTCGCTGTAATGTTAGTGAACGTAACAACGTGATCGCCTCTCGTCCAATCAGAAGACTCCTGAGGCTGGAGGAGCAGCAGCAAAGACCTCCTCAGTACAGGAACGAGGAGGAGGAGGAGGAGGAGGAACAGGCATGTTAACAGTCATTTATGTCATGTGTTGAAGGGATTCGTCTGGTTGGGATCAGCTGATGTCCGAGCTTGACTTTGTGACCTGCCTGGACTAGCACTTTGCTCTGAGTAAGACTCTTAGAAACGTTTTCAGAGCGAAGTGAACGCTTCAGTAACAGAGACAAACGCTGATCCTCCTCAGAGTTCACTTCAGATGTTAAACTATATAAAAATAATATCAATAAAGTTATCATTATTGTTATTATTATTATTATTGTTATTATTATTATTATTGTTATTATTGTTATTGTTATTATTATTATTATTATTATTGTTATTATTGTTATTATTATTATTGTTATTATTGTTATTATTATTATTATTGTTATTATTGTTATTATTGTTATTATTATTATTATTGTTATTATTGTTATTATTATTATTATTGTTATTATTGTTATTATTGTTATTATTATCACAGATCAAGATGATTTAGATGCTGTTAGGAAACCTGTCAGAACCACCGGGGCGCCGTCTGAGAAACCACAGCTGGTTGTTTGAAACAAACAAAACTTAAAAAACTTTAAAAAGACAAATAAATAAAATCCTCAGTAACTCCGTCAAATAATCTGAATTGGATCATTTTTGTCGGTGGTCCAGCGCCCGGCGGATAAAGGAGGAGGGTTGGTAACGTGACATTAAGAAAGTTCATTTGTAGTTCTGAACATGTTTGGGATGTTTTTTACTCACTTTTTTACTCACACTTTGTCTCTCCCTCGACGTCGTTCCTCTCTCTTCCAGCGTCCATTACAATTTAGCCAAATATGCTAATTAGACGATGACGTCATTTAGCAACTTTTAGTAACAGCCAATAGCTTCTTCCCTTACTGAGGAGTTGGAAACACTTGTTAATCGCTCCTTTTCTGATCATCGTGTTCTGGTCGCCGCAGGTCTCCATGTTTGCGTGCCGACTAAGAGCACCAGAAGAAAACCAATCAGCTGCCTCTCTCTCTGACTGTTTCCTCCGGATAAAGAGAGCCGTTCTTGGTTCTTTTCATTCAGCCTCTCTTTCTGCTCCAGGACTCGGGACTCTGACCCGGGCCTGTTACTTTCCCCCGCGCCCCTGGATGATGGAGCGCTCAGATTGGACACCATCTCTTTGTCTGCGTCGTCCCTCATCCTCCTTGTTGAGCGTAAGTGGAGCGAATCGCACATCCTGGAGTCTGTAGCCTTCGGTCAGCGGAGACCCGGGTCCCCTCAGGACTCAGTCTGAAGGTTTTTAGTCCGGCTGAAGTCGGAGGAGGAGTGTTTTCAGAGAGTGCTTCAGATCTGCTGTCAGGGACGCTCAGGAGCGTCGACTCGGCTTAATGAAAGGGAATAATTCATGACTCAGCAGGATTTTTTTTCTCTCTCTCATCATTTTTTTGTCTGCAGAAAATTATTATTCTCATAATCAATTAATGTTCATCTTTAAAATGTCAGAAAACGGCAGAAGATGTTTGTAACCAAAGACGGCTCTGAAAACCAGGAGGAGAGTCAAAAAACGAGGAGTTTAAAAACCTTCATGATGATAAAAAAGGAGAAAATCCTCTGATTAAAAACTCAAACGAAGGAAAAGTTTAACTCTTAAACGGTTCAGAAGTGGAGCAACAACACGTCCTGAAAAAACGGGATTATTGACGTCGAATTAGAGAAAAATCTCCATGAAGGCAGAGCAGCAGTTTGTACAAATATGAGAACCGGACTGTCGGGGTTTTCGTTTGACTCTGAGGGTCAGAAAGATCGTCACGTTCAGACGTATCAACGCGAAAAGTTCGTCGATTCTTGTGCTGTTTTGAAAGTTGACTTCACTTTGGTGGACATTGTTGTGCGAGCGCCGACAGCGGAGACCCTTTTTAAATAAATTTGCGTATTTATAGGCGGGCGTGACGGGGGGGAGGGGCCGGTCACTCCGACATCTACGCTCAATTCCACGCTGATTGGGATGCTAATGCTAACTTTCGTGATTCCTGCGATCGCCGTTTTTTAGTTTAAGATCCACACAAGTGTTGATACAGGAGACCCCAGGTTTTAGTCTGTACCCAGATCAGCTTTTCATTACAGTCACTCCACAGCAAATACAGTAGAAAGAGGAGATAAAGTTTGTTCACTTTATACAACACTAACTGGTAAACTAGTAAACTAGTGTGAATGTAAACGGTTCTTCTCAGTTTGAGGAGGTTCTTCAGACTCACAAAGATCTTTAGTTTTCATCTTCAGTTCCTCTGTCTGTGAAACGGAGAGGAGTCTTCCTCCATCCAACACCACCCTCCATGAAAGGAGACTGACACCATAAATAAACCATGATCATCTGAAGACCAGACCCCCCTGTCCCCCTGTCCTCCTGTCCTCCTGTCTCCGTGTTTCAGACCTCCTCTCTGTTTCTCTGTAGAGTTTAAACGACAGCAGCTCCGACGGTTCATGTCACTGGGATTAAAGCGAGGCGTCCCCTGTGCCGTTTGGACACATATTTACATGCTTTACATTCAGCGGCTGCTCTCCTCATAAATGAAGATGAAGTGGGCCTCCTCCTCCTGCTGCTGCTGCTGCTGCGGTGGAGGAGAAGGAGAAGAGGAGGAGGAGGAGGAGGGATGGATTCAGCCTCACGTCCAGTGTCTCTTTTTTAATCAATCCCTCCTTTCTTTGCTCCTACTGTCTGATTAGCCTTTCATTGAGTTCGGTGGGGAATAGCTGCAGCATTCACACACACACACACACACACACACACTTCCTGCTACACTTATTAAAGTGAGCAAACACACGCTCGCTCGCTCAGATGTTAACTCAGAGAAAATACACGGCTCTCCAGTTCTCACCAGAGGAAACAAGAGCAGCACAACTGTACTTGTTAGGGAGAAATCCGTGTTTCTCACTGAGCCATTGATTATTTAATCCCTCATTTACATAATCCTGACACTTTTATCAAACACTCCTCTGCAACTCTCCGCACAAATTTGTCAACAACCACAAACAATTACCCACAGCAGCAGCCGCCGCCGCCACCGCCGCCACCGCCGCCATATCCGCTTTGATTCCTCCACAGTTTTAACGTCTTCCACGGCCGCCTTCAGAGGCGTATCTGAGGGGGGTGGAGGGAAGGGCGAGAGGCCCCCCTGCTGCTGCTCCAGTGTTTCAGATGACACTGCAGATAAGAATAAAAATAACTTTATTTAATTTCCCCTCGAGGATCAAGACAGTTATTTTTATTCTTATTCTTTCATATATAGATAAATAAATATAAATATGAAAAGGGGCGCCCTCTGGTGAAAAACCATGAACACATGACCTCTGGATGCCCTTCCTATAGCAGCAAGCAGCCGGCGAGAGCCCTGTCAGGACTTTTTCATTATTATTATTACAACTATTCTAACTATGATAATTATCATTGTTATTACTATAATTATCATTATTATTACTGTTATTATTATTATTATTATTATTATTATTATTACAACTATTCTAACTATGATAATTATCATTGTTTTTACTATAATTATCATTATTATTACTGTTATTATTATTATTATTATTATTACAAAATTTACGAACTTCTTCCCCCTCTAGACGGGCTCAAAAACTCAGACGGGTCGTGCCTGGGTCAAAAGTGCGTATTTTGCCGTGCCCCTATAGATTTGAAAATAAATGACTCACTAGCGCACCCTAGAGTTTTCGTGCTCGCAGCGTTTCAGATATAACTTCCCTTACACTGGTTCCATCTCCACAAGATTTTAGTCATTTGATCAAGGTCCTGTACCGGACAATTCAACACCAAACTTACGTTTGTATGTTGTAGCGCCACCTGGTGGCAGAGGGGAATGTGTTTTTCGGTTAATGGCCTGTAACTTCTTCTTTATTGATGGGATGCAGCTGATATTTGTTCAGGATTTACCTGATGAGGAACCAGATTAGCCCAAAAATCAGCACCTTGTGCGCTCTATTGTTAACATCTGTGTTTGACTGTTATGTTGAATTATGTGGTTTGTTTATGTTCCTTCAAAAACCCCTGAGGGACAAATAAAGTGAATTAAATCAAATTAATTTAAATTCAATTAAAATGTAAACAAAGCGCCTCCTTCATAAATGATCATTAATCTGGATGAAACAGTAAAATGAGCTTTCTGGATGCCCTTCTATTAGAGTAAATGTGGTAAATTTAACCTGTGAGGTTTGTCCCTTTAATGTTATTTTATATTTAATCATTTTTATTCTGTTTGGTTTTTAGTATTTTATTCTGATTCACACGACTTCACTACAAACTCCAGTGACAAACAGCTGATCGGTGTTTTTGTGTGACTGTGTCTGTTTAGTCATATCATGAGAAGTCTGTTAGCTTTAGCAGTCTGACTCACACACACACACTCACACACACACACACACACACACACTCACACACACACACACACACTCTGTCTGTTTACACAGATTGATTGGTGTGAGTTTCACTGACCGACATTCACACTGTTGTAACAGGTTTAAAGACTGAAGAGAGTTTCAGTCACTCTCTCTGACACCTTTACAGTTTCTCACTTCTTATTAAACTCTCTCTCTCTCTCTCTCTCTCTCTCTCTCTCTCTCTCTCTCTCTCTCTCTCTCTCTCTCTCTCTCTCTCTCTCTCTTCCTCTCTCTCTCTCTCTCTCTCTCTCCCTCTCTCTCTCTCTCTCTCTCTCTCTCATTCAGCTGTAATCCTATGTGGCGTGCAGTAACCTTTTATACCCAATAATACTTGTGTCATGTTAAAGTATATATCTGAGGACATTAGCTGTGAGCGTCTGTTCGTCTGATTTATTCGCCGTGAGATCTTTCACTCCTCTCCTTCACTCTTGTTCGGCTCTGCTTTTACACTTTTCTACATATTTAGTTTTAAAACTTTAGCTTTCATGAAAAGTGTCCGTGCAGGAGCTCTGCTGTTGTTAAAAATCTGTTTTACTCGTATGTGTGTGTGTGTGTGTGTGTGTGTCACTCGTTATGTAGACGACCCGACGCCGAGCGCTGCACCCCGATGTAAAAGGCGTCCGGCGAGAAGTCAGAGAAATGACAATAAGGCGAAGTGCTGACCCGTGTGATCGCACGTCTGATGAGCGGCTCGCCGTCCCAAATGCCAAACCTAAAAGGCAGGGTCAAAGGTCAGCCAGCAGAGAGGAGACGGGTTTAACCGTGGAAGAGCGTTCACCGTCTAGAACCGCATTTATGGTGTCAAAGAAATAAGACTTCAGTTTGAGAGGATGAGGAAAGGTCAGGCGGTTATATCGACCGCCATGGCGCTCCTCTCTGTGTGAGGACGACCTGCTGCTTTGGTACCAAAACGTGGCGAACCTTTCGTGTTGACGTTTAACCGTCAAACGAGTCCTTAAAGAAAAAAAACTCAACCACTGAGGACGGCGTTTGTCCGTCACCGCCAACAGCTGATGGAGCTGGAAGACCCCACGCCACTTTGGTCAGCGTCAGACCGTTGGTACTTTAGTGTAAGTTTCAGCGTGACGCCGGGCCGCTGAGTCAGCTGACATGAGTCACATTCGTATTAATGCTGGGACTATTTTTAATCCCAGATTAAGATGGAGGAGCATCTCTGAGCGCCGTCTGCGTCTAAGAATCAGATTAATGCAAAAACATTTATTTATGATTCTGAGTCATAATCATTCAAATAAACGCCGCCATGACACGTCTGTGACTCAGCGTCAGTCGGCGCCATTCACTCGTCTGTGGAGGTTCACACACACACAGATATGAAGCTCCTCCTGCTGATGTCGGCGCCATCAGCTCCATCAGCTCCTCCTGAAGGTGTTCGCTCAGACTCAGACTCTTCATCGATATTTTACTTTTATTCGACTCAAACTTCGGTCTGAGAGGATTTTGAACAGAAACTCATTTATGGTCGTAATCATCGTGAGATCCTGTGGAGGTCATTGACCTTCGTTTGTCTCCATCAGCTGATCACCTGCAGACCGATAACAGGAACCACAGTCGTCTGAATATAAGGATGGTCGTTGAAACACTCGGGTCTGTACATGTTTGATGGTTTTTAACCGGTTTGTAACCTGAGACCATAGTCAACCTGGATCAGGTCTAAGTGAAAGGTTTTTAGACGTCATTTCACCCCGATGACACCATGGATGAGGAGATGCTGATTCTAGAAGTCTAGAAGTAGATTTCCTCCTCTGGAAGGACACAATCTACTGCTTATATGTCTATGTGTCTGTCTTTAGAGAGACAACTCGTTATCGAGAGATTGAACGTGAATCTGCAGGTTCTTGTGAGTTCTCACGACTCCTCCTGTCTGTAATCCATCACGACATTTGCCTCACAAGCAGATCCGGTAGGAATTGACGGATGTGGTGAAATTTTGGGTCCGACTCTTCAGGTGTCCCAGACTAACATAACCAACGACATAAAAGAGTTTAAACGTCTCTGTTACTTTTATATCAAAGTTTTTCTCACGTTTTCGTCTGAATCAGAAAAGTTCGTCTCACTTTCTTACCTCAGGATTTCCTCCGCCTCGGCAGGATTAGCTCAAACGTCGGCGCCCTCACACGTGTGATCAGACTCTCAGCACCGCCGTATTGATCCGACCGACTAAAAGCTGGCGGTGTTTGAGCGGGGGGGGGGGTCCTGTGTGAGTTGGTGTCAGATTACGGATTACTGAGTCCACCTCGGGGACGACACAGACCCGTCCTGAGTTACAGCTTATTTGGCGGTTCCTCCGCGGTAAGCCCCTCGCATTGATCGCCCTTGCTCTCTGAAACTCGCTCTCTCTTTGCATTTGTCTCCCTGAAGGCCGGACCTAAATTACCTTCTCCCCTCCTTCACAAGTTCTGGTTCTGATGTTGCCCTTAAAGCCCCACAATGCTCAGCGGACTCGACAAAATCACAAGGCTTTCAGCAGCTTTTTTGGCCTGTGTGGGAACATTCTGACAGGAGCGCTCTGCAGCCTTTAAAGAGGAGAGAGAGAGTCAGAGGAGTGAAGACGGAGAAGAAGAAGAAGAAGAAGAAGAAGAAGAAGAAGAAGAAGAAGAAGAAGAAGAAGAAGAAGAAGAATAGGAAGAAGAAGAATAGGAAGAAGAAGAAGAAGAAGAAGAAGAGGAAGAATAAGAAGAATAGGAAGAAGAAGAATAGGAAGAAGAAGAAGAAGAAGAAGAAGAAGAAGAAGAAGAATAGGAAGAAGAAGAATAGGAAGAAGAAGAAGAAGAAGAAGAAGAGGAAGAATAAGAAGAATAGGAAGAAGAAGAATAGGAAGAAGAAGAAGAAGAAGAAGAAGAAGAAGAAGAAGAATAGGAAGAAGAAGAAGAAGAAGAAGAAGAAGAAGAAGAAGAAGAAGAAGAAGAAGAAGAAGAAGAAGAAGAAGAAGAAGAAGAAGAAGAAGAAGAAGAAGAAGAAGAAGAAGAAGAAGAAGAAGAAGAAGAAGAAGAAGAAGAAGAAGAAGAATAGGAAGAAGAAGAAGAAGAAGAAGAATAGGAAGAATAGGAAGAAGAAGAAGAAGAAGAAGAAGAAGAAGAAGAATAGGAAGAATAGGAAGAAGAAGAAGAAGAAGAAGAAGAAGAA
>OY660872.1:715000-775000 GCA_962446985.1 Xyrichtys novacula
AAACTCTTAACTAACCTCTAACTTAACTCACTAACTAACCTCTAACAGCTTAGCTAACCTCTAACTCACCTCTAACTTAACTCACTAACTTACCTCACTAACTAAACTCTTAACTAACCTCTAACTAACCTCACTAACTAACCTCTAACTAACCTCATTAACTAACCTCTAACTAACCTCACTAACTAACCTTTAACTAACCTCATTAACTAACCTCTAACTAACCTCACTAACTAACCTTTAACTAACCTCATTAACTAACCTCTAACTTAACTCACTAACTAACCTCTAACATCTTAGCTAACCTCTAACTCACCTCTAACTTAACTCACTAACTTACCTCACTAACTAAACTCTTAACTAACCTCTAACTAACCTCACTAACTAACCTCTAACTCACCTCTTTCTTACCTCTAACCTCACACCACAGGACTATGATTGTCTGATAATCGGGTTAACTTTGTCATGAATGGACCCTAAAATCACGGACACAGACATCTTATGTCTGAGATTAATAAATAAATAATAAATGGTTTCTCAGTCATGATGATCTTGAGTTATTATATTTTAGGGCTCACACTCGCTTTTCTCCGACTCACCCAAACTTTAAGTTCTTCCTCTGGTTCTGTTGGATCTGCAGGTTTCTCTCGTGTCGTCCTCGTCTGGACTGAAATCCCGGACCCTCTGAGTCCTCCTGCTCCTCAGACCTCCTCAGCGGTCTTGTAATAAGCAGATCGTCTGTCTGGGTTTTGACAGCCGACTGCAGCAGTCAGCACAATATAGAGCCGAGTCAAACAGCTGACACGTGTCTCTGGCAGCAGCATCTAAAACTACAGCGCACTCTGAACCGGGTCCTGGTCTACCTGAAGAGGAGGACTGAACAGGAGCCAGGGTTCGTCAAATGTCAGACTAATTACTGCGATGAAAGAGGCCGACATGTCTGAAACTGAGCCTGTCAGAGACTCGGACAGAGTCTAGATATACATCACCTAGAGTCAGGAAGATTTCACTCTGTAGATGTTGTTTCTTTTTTAACCCTCCAAACTCCCAAAGATCTACGTAGAAACTCGATCTTTTCAATCACAGCAGATATAAACACGTCTTTATTTCAGGACAACCTCAGCTGTCAGTTTATGGAGCTAAAATGATGTAAATAAAAGTGACAGTAGATTCAGAACCATCAAAGTCAATCAAAAAAACTAAAACAGGAACTTTATCCCAACAGAACTTTGTTAAAACCACATAAATCTACAGTGACCAAACCTTTTCTCACCTGAACATCATTCTCTCAAGTCTATCAGGAGAAGAAATATTAGGATTGGAACAAACACACAACAGAAACTATTGACATATTTACACTCATTCTTCCAGGTGTTTTTTTTGACTGTTTACAGTTGTTTCTGCCGCTCCTGGGATGAGACAGAGGACCACATCATGCTGCTCAGAGTCTCTTCAGGGAACCTTCTTGTCTCTTGTTGATCTTTGGTTGCCTCTTATTGGACACTACCATCAAGGGAACAGTAGAAGAAGAATATGAGACCGTGTGATTGGTCAAAAGTTTGACAGAAAAAGGCGTCATTAAAACAGCTCGTCAAATTTGCGGCATTTAGCGATAGGGACCTTTTTTTTTATCTCAACAATCTGATCAATAATCCTGTTTTCATCGTATATCACTGTATATTTACCACCAATCGTCTCTGATCAAACACCTGTTTTTGAGGCTGGATTGTAAACCTTGTAGCAGGTGTAGAAATGTCTGGAAACCCTCGATAGATCGACTAAAGAGTAAACTTTTGAACACTTTTTATCCCGTAGAGAAACACGGTGTAGATCCTGAGAAACTGTCAACAATAGTAATGATGTCGTGTGGGATCACCGGAGATCCAGCGGAGTTGTAAGTATTAAACATGAACATACTCCTGAATAATAACTCCATTAAAAACATCATTTTTATTTCACTTTAATAGTTAATAATTATAGTTTATTGTTCTTTAAAGTCTGAATGACCTTCAGTGACCTTCTCAGGTTAATGTGGAGAAAACAGGAACTTGGTTTTTCCTGGTCCAGTTCTCTTTGGTTCCTCTTGGAGGCGTTTTTGGACTTTAAGAGTCAGTGAGTGTCGCTGATTCATCCACTGTGTGTGTGTGTGTGTGTGTGTGTGCGTGTGTGTGTGTGTGTGTGTGTGTGTGTGTGTGTGTCCAATTCTCATTAATCAGTATTCCTCATTAGAAGAAGTTCAATCCCCGGGTGAAGGCGTGAACAGAGATAGCCGAGGTTAAGTGCGCTGCCGCCCGTGCTTCTTGGCGTGTTTTGGTAAAAGTCATTAAAGGCAGCATATTTAATTTGGCGATCTGAGGCCGCCGCCTCGCCGTCCTCCTCCTGCCGGAGCTGAAATGAGGCGCCGTCCCTCACTTCCTTAATAATGAGGAGCGTTATCTTCAGGCCCGGTTTGTTGTGGTTCTGTGGCTCCTCCCTCTTGTTAAACTCGGCTCCACCTCTGCTCCGTCACTCTGACATTTCCAATAAAGACAAATCGGAGTCAAACTCTAAACGGGTTTTTGTCACGTCACATAAGGAAGCCAAGCGGAGAAAAACCGCCGCCTGTTTTGTTCCAATTTCTGCTCCTCTGCGCTGTCATCGTTCCCCGCCATCAAACGTCTGACCTCCCACAGAGGACGTCTGATTCCAGTTCTCTGTCTGAGAATAGTCATTACACGCCGCCGTCTCCGTCTCGTGGCGTTGGACCCATATGGAGGCAGAGACTGTGGGGCTGGCACTTTGGAAGACGTCTTGCTAAATTGAGTGGAAGTGGGACAGAGTGCACTCCAGTTTCTCTCCTCTAATGAACAGATGATAAAAAGGGAATAATGAATTTATAACAATTCACTGCAGCAATTATCTGTGATCCCAGCGCGCTCTGCACAAACTCAAAGACAACATCTGAGAGGGAACCATCTTTATTTTTAACGTTTGTCACTTTAAAGAGTGAAGCTGATAAACTCTCTGGACTCGCCGTCTGTCAGAGATTAAAACGCCTCAGTTTATAATCTGAGAATACGCCCTCAGGTGGAGCGAGCGTCAGTCCGGAGACCTCACACATCCTGAGCTTCAGCGACCACCAAATACTCGGGCTGGATCCATGAGAGCGGTTACCATGGTTACAGGTTTAGGGCGGCGAACAACAACAACAACAATGTTTCTGTTAGGACTGATATGCTGAGGAGTTTAAAGAGAGGAGGGAAGGAAGGGAGGGAGGAAGGGAGGAAGGAAGGAAAGAAGGGAGGAAGATAAGAAGGAAGACAGGGAGGAAAGAAGGAAGGGAGGAAGGAGGAGAGCAAGAGAAGAAAAGGAAGGGCGACTCACAACAACGTTTCCATCAGGACTGATTTACAGAGTGTTTAAAGAGAGGAGGCAAGGAAGGGAGGGAGGGAGGAAGGAAAAAGGGAAGGAAGGGAGGAAAAGAAATGAAGACAGGGAGGAAGGGAAGAAAGGAAGGAGGGGAAAAGGATGGAGGGAGAAAGGAAAGAAAAGGAAGCAAGGAAGGAAGGGAGGAAAAGAAGGGAGGAAGATAAGAAGGAAGACAGGGAGGAAAGAAGGAAGGGAAGAAAGGAATGAAGGAAGAGAAGAAAAGGAAGGGAGGAGGGAAAGAAGGAATGAAGGAGTGAATGAAGTTAAAGTAAGGAAGGAAGAGAGGAAGAAAGGGAGGAAGAAAGGGAGGAAGAAAGGGGGGAAAAGGAAGGGAAGAAGGAAAAGAGGAAAAGGTAGGGAGGAAGGAAGGAAGGGAGAGAGGAAGAGAAGAATGGCGGAATAGTAATGAAAGAACCTACACCAGTGACTCTAACGTCTTCCTCTCTCTCTCTCTCTCTCTCTCCCTCTCTCTCTCTCTCTCTCTCTCTCTCTCTCTCTCTCTCTCTCTCTCTCTCTCTCTCTCTCTCTCTCTCTCTCTCTCTCTCGCTGATGTTGTGAAGAGTTTGAAGAAGCTTCAGGATTAAAATCAAAACTCCTAAAATTTTCAGAAATCAGATTTTCCCTCCAACAAGAATGAATATTCATCGGCGCTCCGATCCCTCCAGTTTGGTTCTGATTATTCTGCTAAAGAGACGAGAAAATCAATCTAGGGCAGAGGTCTGGAACTGAGGAAAACACCGAACTGTGGAGTCATTCTGCAGAGTCTGAGCCGACCTGAAGGCTCCAGTCCAGAGGGTCAGAACTCACCAAAGATAAAATATTATGTTTATATATAAAAGCTGCTGTGTTGAATGTTCACGTTAACTTGAATGGTTACGATCAGCTACGATCGGACGATACGACCTTTTAGGAGACGATCAGGATAAAGTTCTGGTGTCCCAGCTGGTCCTGTATCAGAAACAGACACGGCTCTGCGGTGGAAATCACTGTATTGGATCAAAGTGGGTCCAGAAACCCTGTCATGAGGTTCTGAACAGAAGAGGTGGTGCAGACGGACTCTGTCCTTAATGATGAAACAAAATCAGAACCACTTTTGATCCAAAGACTCGAGTACTGCCTGGCTGTAAAGTTCTGTTGGGTATTAGTCCCTAAAACCAGTTCAGAGACCTGAGGTGTCTCTGCTGACCAGAACCCTGATCCATACCCGGGGTCTCTCCAGCTCCTTTTCTTCTCTCTGTCACTCTGTCTGTCATTTCAGAACTTTTTGGACCTCTTGGTTCTGCAGATTGACTCTGAAGTCTGGATGTGTATCACAGGTGACCCGGTCCCTCTGACTCCTCCTGACAGCATTTGGACCTGGCTGAGTTCCAGCCTGTTAGCTGAACCGACGGGTTGATTCTGGGGCCGGCGGTCCTGATTGTGTCTGCAGCCTGAAGTAATCGGGTCAGCCCTGCAGAGAGACGAGTTTATTCAGCATCGATCGATCAGGGAGTCCGACCAGGATGAGGGGAGGATGCTGAGTGGAGCAGAGTCTCCCCCACTGAGGACTGACACTGACCTGGTTCTGAACACAGCGGTGCTGCTGGTACCACACACGTTTGAAACCATTATGAAACTTAGAGAGAGTCTGGTCCGACAACATCAAACCTCACAGACTCTCTTTGACTTGCAAATCACTGCAGAGGCTTTTATTTTGAAAGGGTAATGGTAGATGTAGTGGTGATGAATGAAAACATCCAGACGTCGACTTAAAGGACGTTTCAGTGTCATAGTTTGAAAATGGGTTCAATCTACGGCGACAGGAAAGTGGTCAAAAAAACCACATTAGTGAGCGACGACCACGACGACGACCACGACGGCGGTCCAATTTGCAAATCGTCGGAGCGTGAATAATTCCACCTCCTGAAAGGAAATGCAAATGAGAGCAGGTGGAGAGGAAGGAGGAGGTGGAGGGTCAGAGACGGTCCATCAAGTCATTCAAGAGAAAAGACAGGAAGTTCTAATTATGACGGAGACTCACTTCATCTGTTTACTCAGAGATTAGAAGTTCTGGTTCTGTGGAAGTAGAACTTTTATCTGGTCCTGAACCTAAAACTGGATCTGAACTAAGTCTTCATCCAGCCTGGAGGTCATATTTACTGACTGTGTAAAACAGGAACGCAGTCACATGACCTTGTCTTTACCTGATCCGTCCCAGAAACCCGATTCGTACTGCGCATGTGCGAAACGTACGTCACTTTAACAAAACTAATGGAGATATTTAATACTTCAAGAACTCACAAGAACCCGCAGATCCACGTTCAATCACACGATAACGAGTTGTCTCTCTAAAGACAGACACATAGACATATAAGCAGTAGATTGTGTCCTTCCAGAGGAGGAAATCTACTTCTAGACTTCTAGAATCAGCATCTCCTCATCCATGGTGTCATCGGGGTGAAATGGCGTGTAGACATTCAGGATGAAGGTGGAGATTGAGGTTGAGATGTTGTTTTAAACTGAAGATGCAGCATCTATGATTTCCAGTTCTTCGTTGAAAGGACGACTGGACTTAGTTGAGACGTTTCGCCTAAGGTGAAACGTCCCAACTAAGTCCAGTCGTCCTTTCCAAAAGAGAGTTCAATTTTGATTTTGATCCTCAGAGGAACGTAAAGAAGTCGGTGTAAATTGACACGTTAACTTGAATGGTTACGATCAGCTACGATCGGAGGATACGACCTTTTAGGAGACGATCAGGATGAAGGTGGGGGTCATGTCTGTGAAACGTCTAATAAAAATCTGTCTTCAGACCGTGGTCTAGTTCTTTTTTAGGGTCTCGGTCTGATGATCTGAAGTTCAGCTCATTTTTCTGCCATGACTCCACCGCCTGTTGATTTCGCAGGCTTCCATTTTCCCGTCATGATGGGAGGAAATATTCCCTCGCCGTGTCAGGGTCTGACACTTTCACTGACTGCTCTGACAGGAACTGACGCCGGGAATCATCAGCTGTGTCATTTTATGGTCGATCAATAACGGGACGCCTTTCCTCCGCCGTTTACTTCGCCACCAGAAAGTGACGAATTCTCCGGTTTGATGGTTTATCCTCCAGAACTTGTGATGGGAGTGTTTGTCAGATCCAGACTCGGTACCTCAGCCCGGTCCTCCTGATCGGTGGGACTCTGAGAGGCTTTCAGTCAGTGTCAGCCTCCGACTCCATGATGCCGCCGCCCCCCTCCCCCCAGCTGTTGTCTGATTAGCGTGGGCGGTAAGAGAAGGTCAGAGTTCATTGACTTCATTGACGCAGGAGTTCATGGATTTAGTTTCACCTCTGCCTCCTGGGTAATTGATTGGATTGCCAATGCTTATGATGAATGTGTGTGTGTGTGTGTGTGTGTGTGTGTGTGTGTGTGTGTGTGTGTGTGTGTGTCCTTTAAACAGGCTCTCTATTAATGTGAACCCCATGCAGTCTGTCTCACGGTTCTGCTGACCTCAGGTAGTTGTTCTGTTGGACCAGGATGGTCCTCTGAGACCTCATGATCTGACCCGGTGAGGAGGAACTGTTGTCGTCTCTAAAGTCACTGAAAACACAAACTCATGAGTCAAAGTGGCTCCACTGATTACCGGGCCGTAGACGAGCAGCACCAGAACTCTGGATCACTTCAGCTCATTTACATGCTGGTATTTTAATTTACTTGGATACAGGCTGCGTGTTAAATCCCAGCTGTAGTACCGGTACCTGCCACCAGGTGGGCTGAGACTGTGACGAGCATAAAACCATCTGACTGGAGCCAAAGACAAGCTTGATTTGAAACCTTTCAAAATAAAAGCAAAAAAATACCAGGAGTATGTTTTTTTATGTAGGAAGTTGATTCAAAGCCTTTCAAAATAAAAGCAAAAATACCAGAAGTATGTTTTTTTATGTAGGAAGTTGATTCAAAGCCCTTCAAAATAAAAGCAAAAATACCAGAAGTATGTTTTTTTATGTAGGAAGTTGATTCAAAGCCCTTCAAAATAAAAGCAAAAATACCAGGAGTATGTTTTTTTATGTAGGAAGTTGATTCGAAACCTTTCAAAATAAAAGCAAAAATACCAGTAGTACCATATTTTTCGCACTATGAGGCGCACTTAAAAACTTTTGGTTTGCCGGAGCGCTGCAGCTACCGTACCTTGCGGAGTTATTGAATGAGTTCAATAAAGTTTGACTTATTATCTGACTGTTTTGTTTGGCTTAATGCGTTTTATGTATGAAAATAGACGCATTCATCGATGGTGCGCCTTATAATCAGGTTTGCCTTATTGTGCGAAAATCCGATACTCCTGGTATATTTGCTTTTATTTTGAAAGGATTTGAATCAACTTCCGACATAAAAAAACATACTCCTGGTATTTTTGCTTTTATTTTGAAAGGATTTGAATCAAGCTTGTTTTTGGCTCCTCTCTTTAAACACAAGTATCAAACGGGATGATCACTTCAAACTAACTGGAGCACGTGAGAAAAAAAAGCGTCACTACGGTCCTGACAGTGGAGGTCTGCAGTCGAACACTGCTCACCAAAGCTGCGTCTCAGAGTCCACCTGCAGGCTCCGTCATCCTGCGTTCGCTGTTCTGATGTTATATTCATATCTGGACTTTTCTCTGTCTTCTTACCTGCAGAACAGTCAGTTGGTTTGAACTTCTAGTTCATGATCAGAAACGCTTCAGTTTATTTCTGTAGATGCATTAAAGAAAGAGATAAACACTGAGACAAAAGTGGAGATAATCTGAAAAGTGTTTTTTAATGTGATTAACAGAAGATAGAAGAACACGGAGGAGAGGAGCTGCAGGCTGATGATCACCTCTAACTTTGTTTTCATTCAGAACAGAGAGACACGAACGTTTGTCAATGATGCTGCAGATTTAGACCCAAGAAAACTCTTCCTTAGAGGGTATTCCAGGATATTCCAGGGGTACTCCAGGCGTTCCAGGGTTATTCCAGGCCCTGCAAAGATGAAGCGGTTTGCAGAGAGCGATCCTGCTGCAGTCTGCACACACAGGTCTCTGAACTCTATCTTGTTCCCTCATCTCTGCAGTGTTTGTTGATGTGTTTCTGCAGGATTAGTCTGCATAAAGCACCATCTCTTTTGCATCACCCTCTGAGATGCGAACGAGGAGCAGTAGCCGTATATCTGCGCCGCATTACTGTTACTGCGGCCTTTCATTTGGCTTTTTTTGCAATAACTCTCCAGCGCCAAAGGAGCTGCAACATAAATTTTGAATCAACCTGTATGAAGTCTACAGCGCGCACGTACACGGGCGTGCACGCACACACACACACACACGCGCTCACACAGGCAGACAAACTTCCTCCAGGGAGCGCAGGAATTAATAATTCACATACATTTCTGGCACATCTCATGTGTTCTCTTTTATGACATCTCCGAACGCCGAAGAAAGCAGAGAGCCGATGGGAGGCCGATCTGTGGAATCATTACGGCTCAGCAATAACGCCGCCGCCGCCTTAATGAAGTAGAAGATGGATTGATGCTGGCCGCCGTTATTGCTATTCAGAGAGCCCTCCCCATCGCTCTGCGGAGGGCGAGCAGGACACCGAGAGAGGCGTGAAGAGAGAACAGGGACACGGAGGCTAATGAAGGGACCTCTCTGGACGTCCGCCGCAGCAGTGACTCTCTCTCCTCATGGAGCAGATTTTTACCTCTGCAGAAGCTCCCCTCTCCTCCTCCTCCTCCTCCTCCTCCTCCTCCTCCAGCTCATATTATCTGCCGTGCAACAGTTCCTGATTTAGGCCTGCTCTCGGCTGAAGGCCTCCTCCACACAGTTCTTGTTTATCACCCTGAAGAGTCCGGAGACGCCATGAAAAAAAGATGAGAGCTGTGTCCTCTTCCCCTCGTTAAGAACTGGACCTCTTCCTGAACACACAACAGACCGGCTCTTGGCTCAGGAAGCAGTTAGAGGGTTTTATCTGAAGCTCAGTCCTCCTGCTGTTCAGTCTGGACTCTGAGGCTCAAATCTCTGATTCGCTCAGAATCGTCTCTCTCCTCGAATGAAGCCCGCCGTTGTCCCCACGTCTCTTACGCTGAGTGTTACGGTGTGTTTGACCCTAAATGAGTTTTATGACAGAATATCCCTTTAATACTCTGTGAAATGATGATGTTTGGATTATTAATGGAGGAAAAATCCACAAACCTGCTTCTGAACCAGAACTGGACCTGAAAAGACCGTCAGAACACTCAGAACTCCGAGCTGACTGATCATGACGGTGAATACGAGCAGCTGAGTTGAGTTCATCCTGACCCGGTTCCTCCGGTACCGTGGAGGATTCTCTTATTAAACCTGCACTCTGGAAATTGACTTTCTCCTCCTCTCCCATTAAATCCAGTGACTCAGAATTGGGCCAAAAACATCAGCAGGAGAGGAGGAGAGGTTCTGACTCTGGGTCAGTGGTTTGGTTTCCTGCTTCGTGTTTGTTTGAGGTCTGCAGAGGTCTGTCAGGATCCAGGTTCTGTCCCCAAAAAGAGGACTTCACTTTGAGTCGTTCAGGGTTCAGAGTGGACCTGCAGAGACCCGGAGAGGTAGAACCCGTAACATCATCTAGACTGGACCGTTTATCCGGTACCTGTCAGGGTTTAGAGAGCAGCGTCTGACTCAGTGACGTTTGACGTTTGTCTGATTAATAACTGATCTTTAATGATCAACCTTTGGGATCAATAATAAAGAGAGAGAGCAGCATCTATAGACAAGTCGATATAGATGAACGTATATAGATCTGTAATGATGCAGATATTAGGACACGATAGAACAAATATTAATCAGAGTGGATGATGATGGTGATCAATGCTAACTTTGTCATTGATCAGACTGATTAATCGATCAGGAAAAGTGAGATAAAAACTAATTAACAGAGTGAGTTTAAACATGAGCTCTAACTTTGTAACTCTGGTTTAAATACTAGATAACTTTAGAGAGACGTGAAGTGAGACAGCAGACGATTGGATTTACCTTAGGGGATAAATAACGCCCTTCCTTCCTTCCTTCCTTCCTTCCTTCCTTCCTTCCTTCCTTCCTTCCTTTCACACAAGCTCATGTTGAAGGAAAAATATTTACATTAATGTTTGGATATGATGGAGTTTGTTTAAATTTCCCCCAATTTCCAGTTAATTCCCATAAATTCCCAATAATTCTATTTATTCTCATGAAAAGTTTTCAATTTGAAATATTTCCAAAATTCCCCCCAAATTTACCGTAAATATACCACCCCTTTGCACCCCTACTTGGACTGGACCAGAACTCTTCAGGTCCAGAGTCCGCTCACTTTTAGAGGATCAGGATTGAAAGGACCCTGAAGCGGGTCTGAACCCGGACTTTAACCAGCTGATCTTCCTAAAACAGCCTCTCGCTCTTTATTTCCTGTTTCTGCGTGTTTGGATGTTTCCTGAGATTGCACCGCCCTCTTTTATAACACCTGCTTCCTGTTGTGTGTTTTCAGTCTTCAGGCCCGATCGGAGGAACATCGTGCCTCAGGCACAGTTTAGTCCGGGCGCTGCCAAAACACAGAGTTGAAAAGTGCAGCTTGAATATTTTAATCTTTCTAACTTCACCTTCATCTCCTCTCTTCACCGTTAACCGGACGTCATATCACCGACTCTGTTAAAGCAGAAACATGTTTTTATGTTTTTATGTTTTTATGTTATTGAAGCTCATTTTCAACAGGCTGTCCTCTCTCCACGGTGAGCCGACTCCTTTCCTCTCGGTCACATCATAGACGTTCAGATGATAGAGAGGCGGTGGAGAAACAAACGCAGATGGTCGTGGTCAGAACTCGGACTTTAGGCGGTTTTTGAAGGACCCAAAGTTAATCTCAACGCTTTTGTAAATCTCCAACATTTCCTCACAGCCTCATCTTCATCATCATCATCATGTTAAATATCCGGACATACAAACACAGTCTTATTCAGCGATCACTCGTCTTCATCACCACCTCTCCTTCCTCTTGATTAACCTAAAGGGTGATAAATATTCGGCGCCGTTGTTCACAAATATTCCTTGCTCCCTGTGAGGGCCGGGTGTTTGATTTATGCCGACAAAGCAATCTTGTTTTATATTCATAGAAAATAAAACTATTATCTTCCACGAGCCAAACAAATAAAATGTCTCCTCTTCATTTAGCCGACGGGAGAATGTGGGGGAACGTTCTCCGACAAATCCAGAGGGAGAGGGTTTCCAGCTGAATACCTCCAGGTCTATTTATGTGGGAGATGAAAAGCTTGTATAACACCAGCATGATCCTCGCTTTCTGAGGAGGAGGAGGAGGAGGAGGAAGAGGAGGAGACGCCTGGTGAGGAGCTGCGTTCAGTCGAGGGGGAACAGTCTTGAGGAGATTTAGAGCCGCTCCTCAGAAGGTTCCTGAAGTTCTGCTCCGTCCTCGCTCCGCAAAGATGCTGCAGTTTAAGACGTCTGTCCGGGACCACGGCCCCGCCTCAGCCTCTTAAACCCCGCCCCCCGCCCTCGCTCAGACGCTGATTTCAAAGCTTTGCTCGGGCATTAATTTTTAAAGGTAATCTGACCACAGGCAACAAATATTAATGCATTCTGCAGCAGGAACATCAGATATCCTGCATTTTTAATGTGTGAGCGGAGAGCAGGCTGCAGCCGGAGCTCAAACTTTGTCCAAGGGATTCTGTGTGAGGTCCAATCACAGCCGATCTACAGAAACCCAAACGGTGAGCTCGATGCGGCGGCGTTGTTATGCAGGATGGCAGCCCGCCTATGTAAATGACATGAGGTGTGTTGGTTAGACAGGCCTAACCTTTCCCACAGATCGTTAGTTACCTTGACCTTTCGTCAATAAGGGCAGAGAGATTCCCGGTCCAGGTGAACCTGAACTTTTCGCCGGCCCACTCCATCACCACTACCACGCTGACACCTCCTTTTCACGGCGCTGACCTTTTTAGACAGAAACCGACCAGTTTGTCGACTCAGGGATGGAGGTAATGTATGCCAACAGATGTCTGACATCTTAACAACCTCAGCTCGCTCTCTTCATTAGTGTTTCCTTCCTCTGCTGCTGCTGCTGCTGTGTACAGGATGTTTTATCACCGCCGCCGCCACCGCCGCCGTGGAGCCGAGTGTTAAAACTAGATTCTCTGTAAGTGAAGAGAACATGACGAGTGAAAGTTTACTGAGGGTGGGATAAAGTTTCTGTGGATGTAGTCAAAGAATGAAGAGCCTGAGGAGGAGGAGACTTTATTAAATATGACGACAGGCAGGTCGGCTCGGCGCGTGTACGACCTGATTTGACCTGTAGGGGGGGTTATCGTAAAAACACAATGATTCTCTTCAGCTGACTGTGGTCACAGTTACGTTTCCAAGAGGTGCTTGTTGAGTTTAGATGCTAAAGTTTAGACAGGTGGATCCTGACAGAGGTCAGACTTCATGGAGCTCTTCATGGAGGTCTTCTTGGAGGTCTTCATGGAGATCTTCATGGAGGTCTTCTTGGAGGTCTTCTTTGTGACGCTGTGTTTGTTCTGCTGTTGTCGTCTTGATAACTGTGGAGATGAGATGTTCAGAAGTGAAAAGTCGAACCTGGTGGAGATCAGAGACCTGTCGAGGGAGGAGATGTTGGATCATGTTGGCTGGTAAAGAGAAGAAGCTGAGAACATTGAACCAGGTCTGCTGAGCTGAGACTGAAGTTTGGAGGAAACACGTGAGTCTGAGGTCGAGTCACAGAAGAAAAAAAAACTCGTTTTTAAAGAGTGGCGGCTTTTATTTGACCGTGGCGGTGCGTCACGACCGATTACATAAAACGCTGTTATCTAGTCGTACTGAGCGATGTAAACAAACACTGTTGTCAGCATTATGCCGACCACGGCCCACAATGCATTGCGACATAATGTGCCTTTATGGTTGGTTGACTTTCTCACTTTACAATCAAAGATGGTCTGAATGTTTTTTATTGTTTGACAGTCACTGTAACTCAGAGGAAGGTGAGCGCGTACCTGTTAAAGGAGGTTGCTAAGCAACAATAACCGATCAGGCTGGTTACCTGAAAACGTTAAACTGAGATTCACAGTTTGTCGTCCAGCTCTGAGTGAAGGTTTCTGTCTGAGTGTGACTGACAGTCGACTTTAGATAAACAGAAACGTGAAGTTCTTTGTGAAAAAAATAATCATTAGAATAATTAATAAATTAGTCGATAGATTAGTCCACTGATCAAAAACATAATCGTTAGATTCATTGATTAAAAACATCGTTATGTTCAGCCCCTCTGACAGAGACGTGAGCCTCTTCTCTCGCTGATCTGTGGACCAAAAAAAAACTGACTGTGAGATAAAAAGTGCGGCGACCTCCGACCTTTTCCTACGTCAGTGTGAGCGGATCTAAAGTCCGATTATAATTTAATATATTAACAGACTGAGGTCATCACCATCATCATCATCATCATCATCATCATCACCATCATCATCATCATCATCATCATCATCATCTTCATCATCACCATCATCATCATCATCATCATCATCTTCATCTTCATCGTGGAGGTTAATCTGCAGGAGGCTCTCACAGTGATTGGAGGACAGTCACTCTTCAGTGTTCGTGTTCTTTATTCTGCTCCAACTTTCTCCTTGTTTTCACTCTCTGGTTCTGGTCCTGGTCCTGGTCCTGGTCTGAGGACAAGGTCACCTGAGACTACATAGTCTGATTACTTTGGAGGATTTTAAAAACCAGGGTTGAGGATTATCTGACCCCTCTCCTGCCTGATGTTTGGACTTAAATACTCACAGCGATGATTGACCTTCAGGGACGAGTGGAAACTTCTGCAGATGATCCTCCAGAAGTTTCTTCAGCAGAGTCCAGTTCCCCCTTCAGATCAAGTCTTGGACCATTAACCCTTTATTGCCTTTGGTGTCAAATTTGATCTATACTTTCATGATACTTCTATCAATCAGTATGATCAACAGATTACTAAAACACCTGAATACAGATCAATGATAAAAATGTCCTTTAATCAGTTTCCAAAAAGATCTAATGGATCAAACGAGATCAATAAATAAAATCATTTGTTAGATTTTAAGGATATTTTCATTGTTTTGGTTTTCAGTAAAAAGTTAAATCAACATTTCAGCTCCAAAAATTTTAGGATTTTCTGTCGATAATTTGTGTTTTCAGACATTAAAGAGTTAAAAGCTGCAGAAACATGAACCAGAGAGCAGGAAGAACCAACAAGAGTCTCAGAACCTCATGAGGGAGGACCTTCAGACCCCCTTTTAGTATCCAGACCAGTTTCTGTTTAAACCCAACACTGGGTCTGAAAAACTGTCCTGGTTCTGCAAACTCACCGACCCTCACCGGCCCGGTTTGATTCTCCGGGCTCGGACCGGTTCTGTTGTGACAGACAGGAGGTTCCCTTTCTAATCATTTCACCCCTGACCTCAAACAGCCCGACTACGCCACTGTCAGAGACTACAACTCTGATCCAGAAACGTCAACATGTGGTTCTGCATCCTGGACGGTCCAACAGTACCGATGGAGTCCCGAGGTTTTCGTCATATTTGGATAGTTTGACCCCAGAGAAGGTCGTGTGTTTTTCTCTTTATCGATCACCGTCAGTCGCTCTGAATAAAAACCGTATTGATCGTAATAAAGTCGTAGAAAGTCCTAATTCCCGACTCTTCAGACCGTTCAGGGTCGGCGCTGAACACGGCGGGGATCATCCACAGGGCGTCTTTGACACTGACAGGAACTCCTGCCTCCTGAAGTCAGGGAGCGCCGTGTCGGGTCGTCTGACAATCTCATTTCCAAATCCCTGAGAAATCGCTGCAGCCGTCTCTCTTCTCCTCGTCTCCTCGTCTCCTCGTCTGACACCCTGAAAGTGAGGAGCCTCAGGTCTGCTCAGCAGCAGCAGGAAGGAGGCTGAAAGAAGGAGGTCACAGAGATTGACTGAATCAAGATTAAGCTGTCGGAGCAGCACTCGGGCTTAAATGTGCAGATGAGAGCACAAAGCCCACAAGTCATTTTACAGATTGCTAGATGTGGCGGCGCCGTGCTCTGCCCTCTTGAGTTCACGGCGTGGGGACGGTAATCAGAACTCCCCCGTCGCCCACACACGAGCAGCTGGAGGCTGAAGGTGATCGCTCTAAAGTTCGCTCTGACAGGGTTCTCCTCTCTGGGAGGGTCGCCATCGTGGGCGTTTGCTGCCCTGTACTCTCCAGACGTGTCCAATGAGACGCCTCGGACCGTCGCTCAGATGGTCCAAAATGTGACCCAGTCTGCAGACGGTTCTGTGTCCGACTGACGCAACACGAGGTCATCAGAACTCTGGTTTTAGTCACAGGAGCGTCAAACGAACTGAAAAACTTCATATGTAAGAATTCAGAGTTTTTTAAGCAGCTTCACTGAATTAAACTGATTTACAGGATAGAAGACGTGAAAATCTGCAACAAAGACTTTTTAAAAGACGGTCTGGGTCATGTGATCAGGAGGAAGTATCTCGTGTAACCATGCGGTGCATTAAGCACGCCATCATGCATTAAACCAGGGTGGCCTAACGGGGCCCCCGACTGGTGCAGGGGCAGAACACACGCTCGTGTGTGTGTGTGTGTGTGTGTGTGTGCATACAAACTGAAGTACTGTTTGTTGACTTTGTCCATATTTACCATGAATATCTGCTGTTAGGGGAGAAAAAATCGATTCACTGAAGTGTCTTGAATTTTTGTTTTAGGATTTCAAAATCGATTTTATGTTGAAAAATCTTTCTTTCATGAGCCTCTTCCTGTCATCTCCTTCCTTCAGCTCAGAACAGACTCGTGGGTCTTTGTTCAGAGTCCTGATCTGAAACACAAACTGACTGACAGACAAAGAAAACGACAACAACACGACAACCGCACAGACGCCTTCTTCAGGACAGTTCTTGGCGGTTGTAAAAGTTCAGACTCCACCCACCTTTCAGCCGACCTACCAGGAGGCGGGGTTAGGGCGGGCCTTAGCGTCCAGGCTAACAGCTACAGCATGCTAACCTGTCAAAGTCAGTCCTGCCTTTTATTGTGTGGTTTAAAGCTGTTCAGACCAAAGTGGAGGGGGATTGTGGCTTTTTGGGATTCTGCAGCTTAAAGAGGTTACCCCTAGTGGACACTCAGGGAACTGCAGTTTTTGCCACTCCTCCTCTGGCTTCATTTCTCAAGATTAGGAGTCGCTGCTTCAACAAAGACTTCAGGAACTGTGTCTGATTCTCTCGGCTCTTATTTTAACATTTAAAACACAATCATTTTCACGTGTCACCGTCACGTCGACGACGGCGTCTCACCTGGATACCACTGCACACAAACTCCTGATATGACCCTTAAAGGTCCAGTCCGTAGAGATGGAGGTACTCTGTGATATCCAGTGTTCAGGTTTTGGATGGTAGCGCCCCCTTGCTCACCCCTCTCTCTTCTTCGTCTGACTTTGGTCCAGCTGAATGTCACTCACTGCAGCTTTAACAGGATTAACCCTTTCACTGTTTTCAGTCTGAAATTAGGAGAACGCTGATTTTAAAGGACATTCAGCCTTTTCCATCATTTTCCATCTGTTTCCTGGAGAACTGGTCGGCTGTTTTCCAGGTTTTCCAGGTTTTCCAGGCCTCCCTGTATCAGTGCTGTCTAACTTATAAAATCAACTCGACCTTTTGTCTCTAAAATAATCTGACTTTAATTTTCTGGATGAGGCGAGAGATGAAACGACTTTGATCACATGACGTGATATGAGCGTAGATCCTAATTAAATAGATGCCACCTCTGCCTCCTCTCAAGTGAATAATCCGTCTGAACCATCGATGATTCTCCGTCTCCGGGGAAACTCTTTAAAGTCACGGGGCCGTTTTCTCTTTAATTAACGTGAAGCTCGTCTGGGAAGCGGATCAGCATGACTCAGGTTTATCAGACTCCCCAGAGGCTGTCCCCAAAACGCTCCCTGATCCGTCTGTGATCTGAGAGTTGGTGGAAAAACACTCCCAACACGCTGCGGTTCTGCGCTCGGCCCTGTTCCTGATTGTAACTCGAACAGCAGTTTTGATTCATCACAGTTGCAGCAGGTTTCCGGGGAGCCCCCGCGGCGCTCGGTTCCTCGGCTCCTGTGATTGGCAGAGTTTCAGAGCGTGCGCGGAGCCTAACTGTGCGCTCATTAGTGTCACGGGACAGACAGGTGCAGAGAAATGAAGTTATTGTAGCTCAATTAAAAGCTGGAATTACTTCTCTAATTGCTTTTATTCCCCGCTCAGCTCTGGTGCTGATCCGTCACAGAAAGACTCTCTGCTCTTTAAAATCAAGGATTCAGGATGTTGGTCTTTCACAGTCCTGGACTCACTCCCCTCGTTCGCCTCCTGCTCCCTCTTCTTCTCGCTCTGATGTCCTCTCAGGGTTTTCACAGAGTGGTTTCTGGAGCTGGAGATCGGGGAAAACATCGTTTCCTAAACTTGCTCCAAAGATTGTTCCTGGGAAACCTGCCCGACCTCGTCTTAAAGCTTTATTATATGTCAGGCTGTAAAAAAGTTCAAGATCTCTTTTGTTTTTACAGCAATAGAGTCTTTTATTTGGTGACAGTGGAGACCTGTTATTGTTTCCACGGTTACAGCTGTATTTCTCATCCACGTTAGTTATCACCTCCTTGGTTAATTGTAGTCCGGTTTAGAAACAGGACCAGCTCCTCGGCCTGCTCCTGTTTCAGACCGCTCCCTCTGACTCCGGAGGAGGACTCAGCTGGACTCTGCATTAACTATTCATTTTAATAACCGACCTCAGACACAGGTGCCCCCCCAGAACCACACCACTCCTCCTCCTCCTCAACATGAGCAGCACTCAGAGTCAGACGAAGATGAACCAGGAGGTGAGACGGGAACTTCCTCCTGGTCTGCACAAGAAGATCAGTGAGAGAAGGTCTCTGAGCGGACCTGACCGGGTCTGAAGGATGATGGTTCAGACCGGACTCCTGCTCCTGTGCCGTTTCCATCATTGGAGCAAAGTTCAGGAGCTAGTTCAGGCAGGGAGCTCGGGCCTCATGTCCTCACACTTTCATCTCTGCCTCGTCTGTTTCAGAGCGACCCCCCTGACAGACTCTGAGGGGCTCTGAGATATGATTAGGGATCTATCTATCTATCTATCTATCTATCTATCTATCTATCTATCCATCTATCCATCTATCTATCTATCTATTTCATAAATCACCTAACGTCATCATAACAAACCATGAACACAAAGAGCAGAGACTTCAAGCAATAATAAAGTTAATTTTAAACATGTTTTGAAGCTTTTCTTATATCAACATTTTAACATTCCCATGTTCGTAAAGATTAATCTGATAGTTCATGACAACAGCTGATTCTAAGCTGATGTGGAGCTCGTCTTTCATCAAATCTACGTCAACTAGTGACAAAACTGGGACTGTTGCTGTGACGACGACCCGCCCCTTTCACTCAGGTGCTTTGCTTTTACATGGTTGTGATTGGTTGTCATAGACTTGTACAAACTTAACCTCGCAGAGTTTCACCCTAACCCTCTGATTCACTTGTTTTGCTAAAATAGCTCCACAGGAAACCTTTAGACGGCTGCTGCACTCATCTCTCTCTCCATCCTGTTTTCACGTCTGTTTTTTTCTTCTTCTATGGTGGCGCCAGTAAAACAACTCTTTTTTTCCCAGATATGATGAACGATTTGACTTTTTAGGATTTAATAATTATTCGAACATTGTAAAATTGTTGCACATCCCTAGATATGATCCTGTCACTCCTCAGACTTTAGGTAGGTCAGATAATCGAGTCTCAGACGCTGAACCAGAACAGAACTGAAGGTCTGATTCTGGTCTCTGTGTCAGTTTTGTGTCCCCTCTCCGACAGGTAGCATCAGATGGTTTATAGACGGATGAAACACTCAGGAGTCTGTGTTGGTCTCAGGTTCAGCGTAGACCCCCTGCCGTGCTAAAACCTCAGAAAATCCTCCTCCCATGAAGATCCTGTCGAGCAGGGTTTTGCTGAGCGTGCGCTCTTTTCTCATTAGACTCCATGTAATTACAGCAGCGAACAAATACAGAGGTGTTTGTTCAGAAGAGGGTTTCCAATTAAAACGCCTGAACCGCTTCACTCACCACTGAGCAGGTGCAGGATTTGGTCTCTTTTCTGCTGATTTACATCCTCAATATGGGGGTCTTTGGATGGTGATGATTTAAAGATGGAGGAGGAGTTTCCCATCAGCCATGTGGTCTGAACTTTACAGTATATTACTGTTTATTAGTCTGGACTGACTGTAAATAAGTGAAGTCACACACTTCTAAAAGAGTTAAAACACAGTATAAGAAAAATCACTTTTTAAAGGTTTAAAAATCATGTAAACTTCAGATTAATCAAAAAAATTATAATATAATGTAATAATACTAATAATAATAATCATAATAATAATAACAATAATAATAATATAATAATAATAATATAATAATAATGATTATAACAACAATTACTATAATAATATAATAATATAATAATGATTATAATAATGATAATCATAATATTTTTTAAATATAATAATTATGATAATGATAATTTCATAAAAATAATAATAATAAAAATTATGATAATAATAATAATAAGAAGAAGAAGAAGAAGAAGAATAACGATGATTTAATTAAAAAAATAACAATGATAATGAAAATAAAATAATAATAACAATAATAACAATAATAATAAATAGTATAATATTATAGTGAACAGCAGCTGTTGATGTGGTGTGTCTCCGGTCTGATCTGGTGTTTAGGTTTCTCTCTGACCCCCTTCTTTGTCTGGTTAGACTCTCGCCCCGTAAACACCTGTAATCTTCCACCAATCACTGTAATTAACCTTTGAAACGATCAGCTGCTTATAGGAGCAGCAGAGGCAGCAGACATGATTGTGTGTTATTGAGTGTAATTACAGTTAAAAATGACTTTGTGTTTGGGTGTTGTGTGACATTAGCTCTGATTGTCGCCTCATTAGAAAGTCAAGAAATAAAAACATTATTCAAACGTTTCTGCTGCGGTGCAGACGGCGTTCAGGAAACTCAGGAAAGTCATGGAGAGGTTGGAGTACAGTCGAAGTTTATGGCGTCCAGAAGTAGACGGCGGTCACAGGATGAGCAGACGTTTGCATGTGTACAGGAAGAAGACGTCATTATTGGCTCTTGTGTAAAAGGTCCTGAATATTCGAGGTACTTCAGCAAACAGAGTCACAGAGGTTCGACTCTCTACAGTTTCCTGAAGAATAAAGTTTTATATTTAACTGAATGAACTCTGACAGAAAAGTCTCTCTGTGGGTTTCCGTCCCTGAAACACCAGCAGCAGCAGTGAGAGTGAACTCTGAGGGTGAAAACGGTGATTTATAAATACTGCAGCTCATAATGTGAGCTTTCTCCGATCCACTCAGACATTTAAATGATTCACAAACATTTTATCTGAACGCCAACCTTTGCTCTTCATATTCAACAACAAATGACTTGTTATCCGCGGCGTGTTTAGCTCTGATAGGTCGTAAAAGTATTTCTCCTCTTTTTAAAGATTCATCTCTATGAGCCGTTTTTCCATAATGACATGTTTGATGGTCATTTTGTGCTTTGCTTCTCTGTCCTCATTTCACAATCACCTCAGAAACCCACACAGGCGCGCAGAATGGCGCTCCTAATGTGAAAGCAGGAAATCGGAGGATAATTGGCTCATGCACGCCGCTGTTGTTTGTTTGACTGATTGTAATGGTCGCCAATTGTTCTCTCCTCCCCAATCAAGCAATAACGGCGGCGGCGGCTTTGAGGGAGCTCCAAAGTTTGACCGAAGATGACTGACATTTGTTTTCCAAATGAGTTAAAGGATATCTCTCTCTTTTCTTCTATCAGTTCAATTATAACAAAGTCGACACGTTCAGACCGCCATCGAGGATTCAGACTCTTTAACCTGAGGGAGCCGGACGGTCAACTTCTACATTTAAACTTCTACATTTAAACTTCTACGTTTAAACTTCTACGTTTAAACTTCTACATTTAAACTTCTACGTTTAAACTTCTATGTTTAAACTTCTACATTTAAACTTCTATGTTTAAACTTCTACGTTTAAACTTCTACATTTAAACTTCTACATTTAAACTTCTACGTTTAAACTTCTACATTTAAACTTCTACGTTTAAATTTCTACATTTAAACTTCTACGTTTAAACTTCTACATTTAAACTTCTACGTTTAAACTTCTATGTTTAAACTTCTACATTTAAACTTCTATGTTTAAACTTCTACGTTTAAACTTCTACATTTAAACTTCTACATTTAAACTTCTACGTTTAAACTTCTACATTTAAACTTCTACATTTAAACTTCTACGTTTAAATTTCTACATTTAAACTTCTACGTTTAAACTTCTACATTTAAACTTCTACGTTCATGAAGCTCAGAGTTCATCCAGGAAAACTTTGTTAAAACAGACGAGAGCTGAATCTAACCTGATCATGTCAGTCTAACCGGATAAAGACCATTTTAAACTCTAACATTTGAACCTTCTTTCCTTCCTTCCGTCCTTCCTTCCTTCCTTCCTTCCTCCCTGTCCTTATACCTTCCTCCTTTCCTTCCTTACTTCCTTCCTCCCTTAGTCCCTTCCTCCTTTCCTTCATTTCCTTCTTCCTTCCTTTCTTCCTTCCTTTCCTTCCTTCTCCCTTCTTCCTTCTTCCTCCTCCCTTCCTTCCTTCCCTCCATCCATTTTCCCTTCCTCCCTTCCTTCCATCCTCCCTTCTTTCTTCCTTCCTCCATTCCTTCCTTCCTTCCTTCCATCCTTCCTTCCTCCCTCCCTTCCTTCACTTCATCCTCTCTTCCTTGACTTTATCTCTCTGTCTGATTTTACAGTACTTTACTGTAATATTAGTTTAATTTTACAGTACTTTACTGTAGTTCTTAGGTTTAATTATACTGCAGCTCAGAGTCGGATCTGTTTGAATGTTAAGTTTCATTATACCTCATCATCATTATTGTTATCAGTGGTAGTTCTGTGTTCGTTCATGAGTCTCTGCTGTTCCCACATGTTAATCACTTTTATTGATCTATATTAGAAAAAACTGGATCTTTGTTCTCCAGCAGAAATTCAGTCCTAATGGAGACAAAAGCTGCTGCAGATATTAAAGATGATTTCTGAATATAGGAGTAAAATACAACAAATGATTCAGTTCAAAGTTACTCATCCAAACCTCTGAACACGCCCCGTCGTCTCTGTCTGAGCTAACTTGTTAGAGGAGCTAACTCGTCAGAGGAGCTAACTCGTCAGAGGAGCTAATTCAGAGGAGCTAACTCGTTAGAGGAGCTAACTCGTCAGAGGAGCTAATTCAGAGGAGCTAACTCGTCAGAGGAGCTAACTCGTCAGAGGAGCTAACTCGTTGAGGAGCGTCTCCTTCCTCGTGTTTCTGACACACAGGCAGCAGCAGCAGCAGCAGCATTTGTAGTTTGGTTGTTTACTCGTCTCTCTGCCCTGCAGAGCTGCAGAACCTCTGCGGGGTCATGGAGGTTGGAAACATGGAGCTCAGTGGCACAGTGTGAATACAGTGTTTTAATACACACACACACACACACACACACACACACACACACACACACACACACACACACACAGTGGCTGCTGTAAAAGTGTCCTTCAAAAGAGCAAAGCAGAGCCGGGCTCTTACAGCTGAATGGGTGCTGAGATCCTGGATGTCTGCACAAAAACAAACTCCCTTCAAGGGCAGAAACTCTTCAGAAGTCAGATTTGACCAAGTTTTATACATATTTGCACTTGGACTAATAATTCCTCATCCCTGTAAATCTGTGAAAGAGCAGTCTGAGGTGAGAGGAGACGCTGAAGGACACAGAAAACTCGAGCAGCATGTTTCACTCACCTGTAAAGACTCAAACTTCCTTCATTGAAGAGGGTTTCAGAAACACACTTCACCTTTAAACACCGACGCTCCTGTCCCTCCTGGAAGGATTCACAGATTCATAGATTCATGGATTCATAGATTCATGGATTCATGGATTCATAGATCCATAGATTCATGGATTCATAGATTCATAGATTCATAGATTCATGGATTCATAGATTCATAGATTCATAGATCCATAGATTCATGGATTCATAGATTCATAGATTCATAGATCCATGGATTCATGGATTCATAGATTCATAGATTCATAGATCCATAGATTCATGGATTCATAGATTCATGGATTCATAGATTCATAGATTCATAGATTCATAGATTCATGGATTCATAGATTCATGGATTCATGGATTCATAGATTCATAGATCCATGGATTCATGGATTCATAGATTCATAGATTCATAGATCCATAGATTCATGGATTCATAGATTCATAGATTCATAGATTCATAGATCCATAGATTCATGGATTCAAGATTCATAGATCCATAGATTCATGGATTCATAGATTCATAGATTCATGGATTCATAGATTCATAGATTCATAGATCCATAGATTCATGGATTCATAGATTCATAGATTCATGGATTCATAGATTCATAGATCCATAGATTCATGGATTCATAGATTCATAGATTCATAGATCCATAGATTCATGGATTCATAGATTCATGGATTCATAGATTCATAGATTCATAGATCCATAGATTCATAGATTCATGGATTCATAGATTCATAGATTCATAGATCCATAGATTCATAGATTCTTGGATTCATAGATTCATAGATTCATAGATCCATGGATTCATGGATTCATAGATTCATGGATTCATAGATTCATAGATTCATAGATTCATAGATTTATGGATTCATAGATTCATAGATTCATAGATTCATAGATTCATGGATTCATAGATCCATAGATTCATATATCCATAGATTCATGGATTCATAGATTCATAGATTCATAGATTCATAGATCCATAGATTCATAGATTCATAGATCCTGATCTTTTTAATAGAGGAGATGTTCGTTATGAACCTGACTCTAAACGAAGATTCGGGTGAGTCCATCCTCGTACCGTCTTCACTGTGAGCTTCTCAGGGTCACCAAATATTACTGTTTTTACTGAGTAAGGACTGAAGGCAGAAAACGGATTGATCGTTCTGTCTTTTTTTCCGACATCGGTCCAAACTAACAAAAGCAGCTCCTCAATAACTGAGATTGATGTTTTCTACCCTTGAAGCACTTTTTCCCGCCAGCTGAACCTCCTAATGATTATAAAACCGCGAGCTCGGCGGCTCTGTCGGCCGGCCCGGGTTAGTTTGACCTCTGCTCCGTCATTGTTCGGGTTTCTTTTTACTTCTTTGTTCGGCTTTGTGCCGATAATAAAGAAACACTTCAGCTAAAGCAAACAGCCTTCTGATGAGCACAGCACATCCTGTTCATCTATTCAACCGTGTCCAGATTAACCCTGGACGACCAGCAGCACCGCTCCTCCGCTCAGAGTTCAGAGGAAATGTGAAGTATTGTGTGTTTAATGAATATTCACTCAGGTCGTGTTTTTTTAAAATACCTCAAAAACACGAAACGCTCTCGAACATTTATCCTCACCAAAGAACGAACTCTCTTTGTCTCTTTTATTGGTATTTAGTGATTTAAATGGAGCAGGTTAGTAAACAGTTTGTTTTCATCACAGAGGAGGAGGACTCATCGAAAACCTCACAAACCTCCCGCCTCACATCAGACATCGTGAAAAGCAGCGGCGTGAGCTGAGGGGCGTGGTTTTAATAAACAGACTCAGAATACAAGAGTGCGACTAAGAGCTGAGCTAGGGGAGGAGCCAGTCCAGGGCTCGACAGTGTGACCGTTTCACTCACATTCAAGACTAAAAATAGACGTGTGCGAATCGTAAAATGTATTTAGGGTCACGTGTGCGCATGAAAAATCAACAAATGTTTTTTTCTGTAAATACGGCGGTGAAGTTAGTTTCAGGTTGGATATATTTTCCTGTAAATACGGCGGTGAAGTTAGTTTTAGGTTGGATATATTTTCCTGTAAATACGGCGGTGAAGTTAGTTTCAGGTTGGATATATTTTCATGTAAATACAGCGGTGAAGTTAGTTTCAGGTTGGATATATTTTCCTGTAAATACGGCGGTGAAGTTAGTTTTAGGTTGGATATATTTTCCTGTAAATACGGCGGTGAAGTTAGTTTCAGGTTGGATATATTTTCATGTAAATACGGCGGTGAAGTTAGTTTCAGGTTGGATATATTTTCCTGTAAATACGGCGGTGAAGTTAGTTTCAGGTTGGATATATTTTCCTGTAAATACGGCGGTGAAGTTAGTTTTAGGTTGGACATATTTTCATGTAAATACGGCGGTGAAGTTAGTTTCAGGTTGGATATATTTTCCTGTAAATACGGCGGTGAAGTTAGTTTCAGGTTGGATATATTTTCCTGTAAATACGGCGGTGAAGTTAGTTTTAGGTTGGATATATTTTCATGTAAATACGGCGGTGAAGTTAGTTTCAGGTTGGATATATTTTCCTGTAAATACGGCGGTGAAGTTAGTTTCAGGTTGGATATATTTTCCTGTAAATACGGCGGTGAAGTTAGTTTCAGGTTGGATATATTTTCCTGTAAATACGGCGGTGAAGTTAGTTTTAGGTTGGATATATTTTCCTGTAAATACGGCGGTGAAGTTAGTTTCAGGTTGGATATATTTTCCTGTAAATACGGCGGTGAAGTTAGTTTCAGGTTGGATATATTTTCCTGTAAATACGGCGGTGAAGTTAGTTTCAGGTTGGATATCTGACGGACATTCTCTGAGGATCTACCGGTGTCTTCTCACTCTCCATAACCGGGAATAACAACAGCAGCGCGGTTAAATCTACTCGACACCCTCACTGTCAACGTCGGTGTTGAATAAGGGACCGTCAATAAATTACCGGTTGATGTTCTCAGAAAAGGCTGTTTTCTAATTGACCTAAAATTGATTTCTAATAATAGTACTAAGGTCGATCAATAAGACAAACATTAGTGATCAGTTTTCATTGATCCCCTAAAGTTCTTTGTGCTCCTTACTTTTTTAACTCAGGAGAACATGTGAACAGAGTTTGAATCGATCCCTGACATCAGTTAATCAAACTTTATTTCTAAAGGTCGACCTACTCTGTCTCTAAACTGATGTTTCTAACCCCGAGTCTTTCAGCAAACACTGATATTATGAAGTTTTTAAAACCAAGCCTCATATCTTTCTTCTAAAAACAGAACATTAAGACTTTAATATCAACTTTAATTACTCAGAAACGAACGTTCACTAAAGTTAGACTGAATCACATTCATTAAATCTCGACTGAAACGTCTGAAGATTCGAAGACGTCGCTGAAATGCAAAGTTGTTAAATATTAAAGAAGTGGAAAGACTTTCTGTGAGCAGGAGGAGAAACTTTGAGGTCTTCTGAGGACGATTGTAAACGACAGCTGACAACGGGTAACTGTAAACGTCCATCTTGGTTTTCCGACTTGTTTTCTGGAACGCTGTCAACTGGGTTGTAGCGTCATTTTCAGCTCTGACATCTGACTTCCTCTGTAACTCAAACGCAGCGTTAAACCTGTGTGAGTCGGTGCAGAAAAACAGGTTAGTGTCCGACTCTTGGTTCCCCGACCTTTCACAGTGTAACTGAACTCTGGTTTTAACTCAGTAACAGCAGGACGGTTCCTGCGGCTGAAGCTCCGGGCAGGAAAGTGAAGTGAGTAAAATGAGGTTTGAGAGTGTGGGCCGACTCCTCCCAGGTTTAATCACTGTTGTGTATCGACAGTCTGTGGCAGAGAGAAAGCAGCGCAGATATATTCAGATGAAAATGTCACTGAGGCAAATAAAAAGACAAATTGGAAAGCGGGAAAAAATGGGAGAGCAGCGGCGCAGAAATAAACCATTAAGTATGAAAATAAATGACAGTAAATCAAAACCAGAATGGAGTGAAACAATCACCCTGAATACATTTCCTTCATGTTACCTCCTACATGATGATCGCAGCTGAAAGCCGGCGTGCATCACAGAGCATGAATTCATTTCCCCTCTTGTTCTACAAACGTGTGTGTGTGAGTGTGTGTGTAAGTGTGTGTTAATGTGTGTTAATGTGTGTGTGTGAGTGATGGCAGAATAAAGAAGGAGCCTCTGTCGTCGTCGTCGTGGTTCGTATTACTGCCTCCCTCCGAGTCTTTAAAGAGCACGTCTCTCCCCAGCTGCATGTTAATACAATCATTATTTGACTCTTTCTTCTGCTCTGACCTTCAGCTCTTTCTGCTCATCAGTTTTTTCTCCTCGGGGAGGAAATTGGCCACAAAACTAAAAAGCTTCTGGTCCGACAGCGAGCGGGTGAATCTGAGAGGAAATCTGAGAATTTCTCTGTTTTGGCAGCGAGGTGAACGACCCGCTGAATTATACATGCTAACAAGAAAACCCCGAGTGGGTCTGTGAGACGCTGAGACCGGCTCAGACACTAACGGACTGACTCTGGAGGCTGCTTATCGTAATCCCAGATACCAGGACTGTCATTATCCCCAGAGGAAATTCATCGGAGTAAAACTGAGTAAATCCAGAGAGGAGGACACGGATGAAGACTCCTGCTGGTGTTAAAGTGCTTCAGGATGTTGAGTCTGTATCCTAGCAACAGTATCATGGAGAATACATGTGAACAGGTGTAGTTATGGTATGAGTGAACTCCATCAGAACTTAATAAGGTGAAGATCAGCTGCTAACAGGTCGGTATCAGGACAACAGAGTGAAGAGTTCCTCCAGACCTCCTCCTTCTTCTTCTACTGTCTTTATCATCTCTGTCTGACCTTCTGAGAGTGAATCAGGAAGTTCTGATTGAACCAGGTCTCAGTAAAACTCAGGAAAGGGGGCCCACGGTGAGCTTTCTCAGTCTTCAGCTCAGCGTTTTTGTTGGGGAGAAGAATCGAAGTTTCCCATGATGGAAGGAGGAGTTTATATCTCCATTCCTAAACTTCAACTTTGTCCTCACCTTTACACCAGCACTGATGTTCTCTGGGATTGGATGTTCTTGTCCAACTCAATGAAAGAAGCTCTGTAGCCCTCCTTCACTCCGTTAATCTCAGGACTTTAATTACAGAATAAGGCGCTAAGAGGTCTGCTAATATTTTAACACAACAGTTTTCTTAGTTTCACCTCCAGTCTTCTTCTCTTGTTTCTCCACCCTGATTGGTTCAGAACACAGACAGTGACAGACTCCTCCCTCTTGATTGACGAAATCAGAGCGTTTACAATATTTGACAGCTGTTCGATGTTTCCACTCAGTTCACTGTGAGATTTGGTCGACTAAGATGTCGTCAAATGAAGCAACAACAACCTCTCTATGGAAAATAAGGACAACCCTAATATATAATCCATATGTTGATATCAGTGACAGGTCACCACATTATTTTTATTAACTAAGTCAGTTCTAGAGAGAAACATTGAGAGGTTCTTCCTGCATGATCACTTTTGTTGTGTTCAGAAATGTGCAGTTTGTGTGCAGATGTGAAGCTGGTTTTGGCGCCCTCTAGAGTTTCTCTTGTTAGCAGCTTCTATCTTTTCCATAAACTCCTGTGACACAGAGATAAGAGACCTGTTTGGGTTTTCACAGGTCTCACTCCTCAGACCCTGAAACCCTGAAGTTTGCTGATGTCGCTCCGTGTTTTCTGTGTGATGGTCGAGTTTGTCAGTCTAATAGCGACATCAGGATCAGTTTAATGTGTCAGAGCCTAAACCCTCCGTTAAAATCGCCCGTCCTTCCTGTTCTGCTGTTTCACTCCCTGCTCCTCTTTCACATGCAAATCGTCTCTTTCTTGCTGTTAAGATTTATGGTGACGTTAGATTGACCGCCGTGTCCTTGTGGAGCTCAGCTAAGTGCTGCTCTGTTAGCCGGACCCCGGAGATGACCCCCGTATGTCTGAGGAGGTGAAATGATATAAAAAAGGATCAAATTAAAGAGAATTCAAAGCTATCAGGCGGCAGATTAATTAGAAGGTAATAACCTTTAAAGATGAAGCAGACGTTTTCCCTCCGCTGTGAGGAGGACGAGGAGAATATCTGCGGCAGGTTTGACGTCTTTATCCTCAGAGATGAAGAGACGTGTCTCTGTCCTCCTGACCTTGTTGACTTTAATCCGTCCAACGGCACAGAAAATCCTCTGAGGACGGATCAGAAAGTTGGTCTGTCATTTAGAAATTTGCTCTGAGATTAAATGTTTTCAGTCTTTGACACACAGGAGGGAGAGGCCGGGACATAACCAAGCTTCTTTTTTCACCTCCTCTGCCTTTTGTTGGGCGCCATAATGGCTCTTTTAATTCATCTTTTAAGGCCTGTCAAGATGATTCTGAATTTAGATCTCATCCTGCAGCAGCAGCAGCCTGTGGTCTGCTGAAAACAGGACTGTATTTGGGGAAAGTTTTCCTCCTTTGGTTGCAGAGAAGAAAAGGATTGTAATGTTCTTCTTTTCACACCATCAGCTGCTGGAGTTGGACTCTATCTGTGTGAAACACACCGACTCATCCTCCGGCCATGTCAGCCTTCAACGCCCGACCTGGGAGGCCCTCCTCTCTGACTGAGAGTGTGAAGCTGCCTCCAAATCCAGAACTTTCCACCCCGAGTGTGTGTGTGTGTGCGTGCACGTGTGTGTGCGTGCGTGCGTGTGTGTGAATCGTCAGCAGACTCAGTGGGAGAGCGCGAATGTCTAAATAGCTTAAAATGAAGCGTAATATCCTGGAGGTGTGGACATTCCCGCAGAGACAGAAGGAAAGTTGAAGTTCAGATGAAGAAGAAGAGAGAAAACCTCGATCTTTGAAGAGCGATAAAAAAAAGAGAGAAAGTGACTGTGAACATTTTTAAAGCTTTAGGGACAAATTAAAACAGTTTCATTCCTCCGTGTCAGATTCCCTTCGTTCTTCTCAGATCTACAACATTTTTAAACTTCAGTGGGTTAAAGAAGAAAAACCTGAATCCTGTCGACCTCCGGTCTGAAGGTGGAGCTGTCCGAGGTTCTGAAAAACAGGACTACAGTGTTGGCTGTTTCAGTGTGTTTGGATGTGTCAGAGATCGTTGGATTTGCACTCGTTGGTGAGCGGACTGATGTTAAAGAAGGTTTCACGGACAGACCTGATCTTTCCTCTAAAATCAAAACGTTTTTTTTTTTTCACATCCCAACAAACTCATGAAGAAAAGCTCAGATTTGAACCCTCTGAATCAGCAGAATTAGGGAGGTAGGAGAAGCTTCCTGAGGGGACGTTTGTTTATACCTGCAGAAACACTCAGGACTGTAAACTAGTTCACTGTAAGACTTCATATTTATCTACATTTGTTGTTCTGTTGAGTTCAAATGTTTTTCTAATCTTATTAAATTGACTTTGTGTGTTAATCAAATCTTGAACTAATCTCAAGTTACTTCTGTTTTTACTACAGATGCTTTAAAAATGTTTGAAAAGATTGTTTTTAAATCGTGATAATAATCGAGACGATCCGACAAAATATGTCATGATCATTTTTCTGCCGAGTTGCCCGGGTCGAGTTCATCCTGTCTACGCTCCGTCTAAGTTTAATAAAAAGTCTTAAATCCTGTGAATATTCTCCTCCGCTGTAGTGAACATCACACACACACACGTATATATATATATTCTGATAATCATCTCATTAGTCGATCCAGCAGCTGTGATATGTTTCCCTTTGTTATGTGAGAAAATGAAACGTTTTCTCATCCTCAGAAGAACCTCTGATTACATCCACATCTGAATATTCACGTTTCATCATGAATATTACAACAAACAAGCCCGTGGAGACGTTTGAATATGGTTTTATAAATAAATTAACTTTTAACTCTCATAAACTGACTCCTCTCATTTATGCACAGTTATGCAGGATCCTCTGTGAGCCCCCGCAGAGACTCCTCGCCGCTTTCTCTCCGAGTTCTCATGCAATTCAAATAGTGAGACCTTCAGCCGCTCGCTCTCCAAACTTCCATCAAATATCCTGTAATCCTTGTCAATCTAAAGCCCTAATCCAGCAGGGCTGCCCTCTTTGATGCACTTTCTCTTAAATGTTGTTGTTGTTTTGGAGTTTCATCCTCTCATATCTGCAGGTCTGAGTTTTCAGGGTGAAGACACAAACATTTGATTTCCTGTGAAGTGATTTTTGATTTCTTCTAAAGCGGCGTCACGTGAAACGGTTCGACCCGGAGAGAACAGACATCAGCCGGGATGTCAAACAACAAAGAATTGCTTTTTGTTGTAATACTTTAGTAATCCATGGCATGCGGGATTAAAGGAAACAGGAGTTAAAGGAGCGCTGAGCTGTCAATAACCTCTGCCGAACCCGGGCCTTTTTTCTCATGCTTTCATGCATCTTTGTGTAAATCTCCCTGAGAATCATTATGATGATAAAAAGAGGATTTCACATGCATCATTCTGACTCAGTATCTGTCAGATCTGCTGTTTTATTCCCCGACGCGGCCTCATTGTGTACGTACGCTTCTGCTTTCATGGAGACGAACGGCGGCGGCGGCGGCTCTAATGAATTCATTTAGATGCTCATCAGTCTTTATTTCCATGCTTAATTGACCTATGGATTGATTAATATGAGGATTCATTAATGGAACAAAACAGGGCAGCACCTTTCCTCCGACTGTAAAGGACCTTCATAAAGCTTACCTTGCACATAAAGCTCAGCGTAAATGAATTAGTGGCCTTATGGGGCCTGTAATTATGACGAGGCAGCGCCGTTTTATCCAGAGGAGCTCGAATAAACGCCGACGGTTATCCAACAGACTCAGATAATACACAATCAAATACACACTCAAATACACAATAAAATACACACTCAAATACACAATAAAATACACACTCAAATACACACTCAAATACACAATAAAATACATAAGAAAATACACACTCAAATACACACTCAAATACACAATAAAATACACAATCAAATACACACAGAGACACAAAGAAACGGCTCTCGGCCATTTAGAGACAAGACCATGAATCAACAAATACACTTTAAACTAGGGCCCGATCGATTTATCGGCGAGTCGATTAAATCGGCCAATTTTAGCCTGTTTGAGACTAATCAGTAATCGGCCAAAATTCGCCGATTGTCGCCGATATTTTCAGAAATAAAATGCGGAGAATAAGATTCGGTTTCACTTCGAAAATGTTCTGCCATTTGAGAAGTTCCCCGACTTATCCTGTAGATGGCGCAGTGACCTCATGAAAACACTTTTCTAGTTTGATCAGTCGGTCTTCCTGTCGGCGTGAAGAGCAGTAGTCTACAGTCTGTCTACAGTCTGTCTACAGTCTGTCTACAGTATTAAATGTATATATTTTTATAACTTCATCAAAAATTAAAATAATCAGCCGATTCATCGGTAATCAGACCCCCCCCCCCACACACACACACACTAATTCATAGAAATAAGGCATAAAGTTAAAGCTCCTGTAAGGAACTTTAGGTCCAATTCTGTTACCCCCAGTCAAAACTCCTTATAGTATCTTTAATACCCTGACAGAATACAGCGGAGAGTTGGAGGATCCTGAATCAGTGATTCTCTGACTGACTGACGGACTTTGAGCATAATTCACTTTTTAAATTCAGTTTGTCGACTGTGAATAAATCTTACACTGTCTCTTAAATATTTCCAACAAACAGACCAGATTCCTCCACATTAGCTGACGGCTAACTCCAACAGGCTCATAAAAACTTCAGCAGCAGCAGCTTCTCTGATCGTTTTAAAGTTCACTCTTGGATCATGGAGAAAGAGTTCAGACGGTTTCAGCACGAACTTCTCTGAGCTCTGACGACCATGATGTTTTTTTCTCATCTCCACTTTTTTCAGGTTAAACTCCTGCTCCTATAAACCGTTCCTGCTGAGGCCTTCATGATGTGAGCGGTTAAAAGAAAGTGACTTTTTCAGGCAGAAGGAAACGATGGACTCTTTGATAGAAAGCTGACTTTTATTCGACTGTTTAATGAAATATTCTGGAGCTCTAAATGAAGTGATTGGGACCGAATGAAAGGATTATTCCTCTGATTAAAAGGCTTCTGCTGTTTAAAGATTGGACTCATCACTTCTGAGTGATGGTGTGAGTCTCTGCTCAGAGTTGTCTTTAATGCAGTTTTTCTGAACGTGTGTCTGCTCGGTCGTCCTCTAAAGATTGATGGTTATATTAAAGAGACCGTCTCTGTGCAGATAGACTTCAGACATGACTCACACTCACACTGGGTTGTAAACGTGTACATGTGCGTACACCTTCCTCTGCAGTCTCCATTAGCCTTTTCATTATTTTCCTCCCGTTTCCATCTGCTCACCTGTGAAATACTCATCCTTGATAAATCTGAAATGCCATCGAGCATTTCGCCGATCTTCAAGGATGCTGACTTCCTGTTGGGATCTTCACAGGCGGTATTGTAAAAAAAAACTCAGATACATCCTTTAAGTAACATCCACGTGAATCAAAGCCCACATGCTGGGCCTGGATCCTTGGGTATTCAGGACCACGAGATCCACCTGGAATACTCTCATCCTGCAGTTCTTTGATTCTGAAGCTTCACAGTATGAAACCAGATTATAACAGCAGCGTCCGTGAAAGCACATGTTCGTATTTCTAATGAACATGAGGAGGTTTAGTAACGACGACGATGTAGAGCTGACTTATATAATCAAACAGACACGACAAGAACTGTGAGATTATTACAGGAGGGAGGAGAAGACATGAACAAGACTGAGGTTAGAGGAACAGAGAGGAAGATAGACATGGAGATGGATGGATGGAGAAGTGTAAGGATTGATAGGCAGTCAGATGGATGGACAGATGTTGGATAGATGGATGGATGAATATATGGAAATATGGAAAATGAATGGGTGGACAGATGTCAGTGAGATGGATGTTGAATGAATGGATGTTGGATGAAGAGATGGATGGATGGATGGATGGATGGAAAGAGAAAATTAATGGGTGGATAGATGTTGGATGGATGAATGCACGGATGTTGAATAAATATTGATTGAATGGATGGATAGATGTTGGATGGAGAGATGGATTATAGTTGGATGTTGGATGGATGGACAGATGTTGGATAAATGGATAGATGGATGTTGGATGGATTGACTGATGGGCGGATGTTGGATGGATGTATGGATGTACTGATGGATTTTGGATGGATGGATGTTGGATATTTAGATGATGGATGGATGATGGATGGACAGATGATGGATGGATGGATGTTAGATAAATGTATGGATAATGGATGGATGTCAGATGGTTGGATGTTGGATGGAATCGATGGATAATTTTTTAGCATCCCTGCATCCTGTCATTCTTAAACCACCTGACCTCTGACACATAAAGCCACACCCCCTGAAGTTAACCTTCATGTTAATCTGAGTCCTTCATAAATGTTCATTGAGACCCTCAAGTTAAAACTCAAATACAGATTCTTCATGAGAACAAGATCTTCTCAGATCCACCATCAGTTCATTAGTCTGGAGATGGTTCTGATCCACCACAGTCCTGTTTTCAGGACCACAGCAGGGTCATCAGAGACCTTCTGAAGGGGGCAGGACTCTGTTGTGGTTCAGGTCTTTGCAGGGTCATCAGAGACCTTCTGAAGGGGGCAGGACTCTGTTGTGGTTTAGGTCTGTGCAGGGTCATCAGAGACCTTCTGAAGGGAGCAGGACTCTGTTGTGGTTCAGGTCTGTGCAGGGTCATCAGAGACCTTCTGAAGGGAGCAGGACTCTGTTGTGGTTTAGGTCTGTGCAGGGTCATCAGAGACCTTCTGAAGGGGGCAGGACTCTGTTATGGTTCAGGTCTGTGGTGTGGAGGGTGAAGAGGAGACAGCTGACCTGGGTTCAGACTGACCTCCCTTCAAACACGTTTAGATAAAGGTTGACTAAACTCTTTGACTGACTGACTTTATGAAACAGTCGGTCAGATTCAGCCTCCTAATCTGATTGGACGAGAGTCATTTCACAAGTGCTGATATTTGGAGGATTATCTTGGTGACGTTGTGGTGGACTTTGTCGCCGTGTCCCAGCCAGATGTCCTGACTGTGAAACTTTAATATGTGACATTAAATCCTTGTGTAATGGTAAAGATTATTTTTTAAGGATGAGTATAAAAAATAAAGAAGCTCAGCAGAAATGATTAAAGTTACAAAACCTCCGGACCAATCTGCAGGAAGAGGGTCACTGACATTCACCTCAGATGTGGGAGGTCATAGAAAAACAGGCCATGTTCATGACTTTTAGAGGAACAGGAGGGGCTGATCTGTCCACAGGGGGCGCCAAAATCAACACAAACAAAAAAGTTCCTCAGTGGAGCTTTAACTATAAAAACAATCGTCTTTATTTTTAGAATAAAAACAAACAAAAACACATAAAATCGATCACTCTGCTTCATAAAACCATGACTCACTGTGAGGGTCTTTTTTGACCCGTCAGCACTATCACCTCCTCCTCCTCCTCCTCCTCCTCCTCCTAACCAGGAAATTACCCCTGTCAGCACCCTGACGGCAGCCTGCTGGATTCGGAGGCGAAGGATCAAAGATGCTCGGGGCCCCGGCACACGGCCAGCGGGCCCCATTATCAGAAATTCTCTCGCCTTTCTCCGGCCTTCAAAGAACCTGTCTGATCGGATCCTTCCGCTCCGCCCGTCCTAACAGATGTGACGGGGCACAAAAGCTTCAAACGGGGAAAAGCGGGGAGTATGGAGGGCATAAAGGGGCGGCGCCGCTCTTTAAAGGAGGCTGAAACGTAAATAATAGATGGGAAATATGGCAGAGCTCTGTGTTTGTGTAACCGCCTCTCTGTGTTTGAGTTTGATCGTCTGACGCACGACTGCTCCAATCTTTGTCGACGGGACTTTTAAACGAAGCTCTCGGCGTCGATGTCATGTTGTTCTGTTAACCACGACTTTTCCCTTTTCTTCATCCAATCAGCTTCTGCGGCGGCGCTCCGCCCGTCTCTGGACTTTAAAAACCAACCTGACAAACAGGGATGCTCTGATCGGGATTTTGGGGATCTGATATTTCTGATCACCGATCACAGCGTCAAAAACAGGAATTGAATTATTTCATTTATTGTGCAACAAGTTTTAAAATAGAAGAGAAAGTTTTATGAATTAAAAACAATCTTTATTATTACAGAGAATCTGGAACATTTCACTCTCGATGCTGTAATGACCGTCTTAGAGAGACAACTCCAAGTTTACATCAACTGTATAATTATAAATTAATTAAATATTTTTCATAAGTGCAACATTTCATTCATTAAAGGCTCCTGAACGTGGAGTTTAAACTTTAGTTTTCCTTTGGAGATATAATAACCTGAACTGCCACAAACAGGCAAAATATAAAATACAGTTTAAAGTCATTAAAAGTGTCTGACTGTTCGGCTGCTGTTGTTTCAGTTTACTGCTTACAGTCGGCTGGGCGAGCGGCGGAACGGTGACGCCATTTTCTCTGGAGTCAAACTTGAAGAGACAGAGGGCGAGATAAAAACCACATGACCATAACAGAGCGAGACAGCCAATCACAAGCTTCCTTTTTTATGACCGGAAGAAGAATGATTTCTTTCTTTCCGTGACCTAAAGTCTAAAATCATCTTTATATTAAAACGTTTATCCCCATTCAAACATAGATATGTTTATTTATACCTGATGGTCATTTTAACGGATTTTAACCGTTTTTTTTTTCATGTCATTGATCAAGATTGTTAGATCAGTCATTTTGATAACTCTAATCAAAAATGATCAGAGGCATATATCGGCAGATCTAGATCAGCGCCAATCAGATCGGAGCACGCAGACTGACAAAGATCATCTTATCTGAGTTTCTCATCCTGCCGTCGACAGGACGCTTTAAAGCGTGATGAGAGAGCGCACAGATCCGAGCGTTGGGAGAGAAGAAGAAGAAAACTTCATTAATGAGACGCTGAAATCTTTTTCAGAAGCTCAAACAGAAGCTCCTGTTCGGTTCAGACAGTCTGAGATCTGACTGATCTGAGAACTTCTCCACCTGACAGGAACCAGAAAAACACAGACCCCGTCAGCTCTGACGATGTAAAACTCAGAACATCTTCAGCTGAACGTGAAGCTCCGCCTGAAAATGAGAAGAGAATGAAAATCAATCCAACGCTGGCGCCGGCCCTGAACACATCATCAACGGGATCTGATGAGTCACAGCGTGACAGAAAAGTGCTGAGCAATCATTCACACTGCAGTGGACTGGACCAGAACACGCCCCGATGAAAGCAGTACCACCACCGTTCAGCCAGAACCAGAACCAGAACCAGAACCAGCGTGGATTAAGGTCACGGACACGGCTGACTGTCCTCTGATTGGAGCAGAGGTGGAGAGCGTGGAGGTTTATCCAATTATACATGCAGACCTTCTGTGGTGGAACCTCGGAGAGCAGACGGAGGGCGGCGGGAAGAAAAGAGACACACGGGGGAAATAACTTCACCAGGTACTGATAAGGTATCATCCTGCTGCATTGTGGGAAGTTTTCAAACTATTTTACTTTGTACAAGTCAGAGAAGAGGAGGAGGAGGAGGAGGAGGTGGAGGAGGAGGAGAAGGAGGAGGAGGAGGAGGAAAGAGGAGGTGGAGGAGGAGGAGGAAGAGGAGAGAGAGGAGGAGGAGGAGGAGAAGGAGGAGGAGGAGGAGGAGGAGAAGGAGGAGGAGGAGGACGTGTTAGAAAAGGTGAGACTTCAGATGGAGTTCGTCCCTCAGGAGAAGATCCTCTGAAGGACAGGAGGACGGTCAGAGGAGGGAGGGACGACCCCCGACAGAGGAAACTGAGTCAGGGTTCATCCTCTGGAGGACAGGAGTATTCTTTACAGAAATCCTTCTCTTCTCTCTGAACCTTCAGTGTCTCCAGACCAGTAGGTGGCGACGATCAAACAGCAAACAGCTGAAGGTAACAGGGTCAAACCAAAGAGCTAGTCCAGGCAGGTCCATCAGCTGATCCTGGTTCTAGTCCAGTATCAGCCCCTTCTTTCACGCTGAGTCTCTGTTCTGGGTTTCTGCTGCTGCTCCCCCTGCTGGGGGGTCTTTGGTATTTCATTAAAGATCTGTGCTGGTTCGAAGCAGGATCCTGGTCCTGGTCCTGGTCCTGGTCCTGGTCCTGTCTGCAGATAAAACCTGCTCTTGAACTTCCATCATATACAATCCAACTTGTGTCTAAATTCAACGCGTCACGTTGACTGTTGCCATAGTAACGGGTAGTAAACAGGGCGAGCTGACTGCTGCTGTCTGATAAATATGAGTGACATTGATAACAGACGTTTATATCTGAGTCTAATGATGGTGATCAGAGAAGACCACGCCCCCTCAGGTCTCACTGGTGATTCGTTTATAATCACAAGAACATGAGGAGACGAGTTCAGAGTTCAGAGTTCAGAGTTCAGAGTTCAGAGTTCAGAGTTCATGTTTTAATGTCATGAATCCTCCCTAAAATCGAACCCTCACGTCTCCTCAGAGCGTCTGTCTGCAGCAGTTACAGAAACTCTCCTCCATGTTTGAGAATGATCAGATGAGGACGCTCAGACGGACGGGGTCTGAAATCCTTTTGGGCTTCATAGAAACCTGCAGATCAGTGAGTGAGTCAGTACTACCTGAGTGTCTGAGATGTTCTCCTTCCTGCCCGCCTCTGATCGGCGTCTCTGCCGCTCAGCTAATTATTATGACAGAGCACGGCCCATCCCCGCCGCCGCCGCCGCGTTGATTTAATTACTCTGGACCATGCGTTTACTTCAGATTCAGAGATGATAAAAGACGTGCGTCCTGTGGGTAAACACTAATCATCTCAAGTGTAGTGACGTGAAGGTCATGTCGCCTTCAGCCTCGGCTTCAGCAACAATTATTATCAGAGATTCAGCTCCTGTACGAAGACTTCCTCTGATACAGCAGGATAATAAAACACAGACGCAGACGGAGAAGGAGGTGAATCCAGAGGGCAGCAGCCATCTTTAATGCATTCAGAGACGAGAGGAGCTGATTGGACCTGAGCAGAGAGCAGGTGGACTCCTGCTGTGAAGGAGCTTCATCGTGTCTCCTCAGGGTGCGTTAGTTTTGGAGAGGAGACTCCAGGGATGGACGCAGTTCTGTCGGAGGTGGGAGTGGTCCTCAGTTAGAAAAAGGTAGATCACCTTCTCCAGGTCGGAGGGGCGGTCCTGCCTCAAGTGGAGGAGTTCAAGTATCTCAGGATCTTGTTCAGGAGTGAGGGTAGGATGGAGCGAGAGATCGACAGGCGGATCGGAGCGGCGTCAGCAGTGATGCGGACGATTAACCGATCAGTGGTGGTGAAGAAAGAGCTGAGCCGTAAGGAGAGACTCTGGATTTACCGGTCGATCTACGTGCCGATCCTCACCTATGGTCATGAACTTTGGGTAATGACCGAAAGAACAAGATCGCAGATACAAGCGGCTGAAATGGGTTTCCTCCTCAGGGTGTCCGGGCTCAGCCTTAGAGATAGGGTAAGGAGCTCGGACACTCGGGAGGCGCTCAGAGGAGAACCGCTGCTCCTCCACGTCCAGAGGAGTCAGCTGAGGTGTTAGGACGCCTTCTGGACGCCTCCCGTTAGAGGTGTTCCAGACATGTCCCACCGGGAGGAGATCCCAGGCGCTCCCAGGACCAGGTGGAGGGATTATATCTCTCACCTGGCCTGGGAGCGCCTGGGAATCCCCCCTAAAGGAGGAGGAGCTGGTGGACGTGGCCGGGGTGAGTGCCGTCTGGGCTTCCCTCCTGAAGCTGCTGCCTCCGTGACCCGGACCAGGATGAAGCGGAAGAAAACGACGAAGAAAACGACGAAGAAAGCGAAGACTCCAGGGATGGTTGAGGGGTTGTTTTTCGACCCGGTCTGTGAGGTTTGAGGTCTTCTTTGTCCAGCCCCCTCACTGTAGAGGTGATAGAAGACTCATGTGTGGATGATGAAGACATCTGCAGATGTTAGCGTTTTTCTCTGTGCAGCACGTTTGGCCCTGAAGAGCGAGTGTTGGGGTTATTCCTCTGCATTCAAAGACTCATTTGCATTTATATAAACACAGATATGGATGTGTGCGTTAATGCATGTGAAGAAGCATGAGACATTTACATAACACGTGTTACGTGGGCTGATGATGAAGTCATTGATCAATTATTCAGCTGTTTGAGGTTTGGGCTTTAAAAAACCGTCTGTCCCAGTAAAAACGCCCACGCCCATCCTCACTGCACCAAACAAACAAACAAACAAACAAACAAACCCCACCCACCCACTCACTCCTCGCTGACTCTGAGTGAGCTGGGAGAAGAAGAAGAAGCTGACCACAGAAAACCACGTTTACAGATGATGGACCCTGAGTTTCTTCTCCATGTCCTCGTGTCTGCTGCAGGCTGCCGTAGGTCGAGTGGATGAGGAGAGAGGAACATAAAGAAGTGTTGTTGCTCCTGTGACCTCTCCTCAGTATGTAGAGAGGATGTCTGAGGATGTGCATAATGTAGAACTACATTTACAACACTCTGAACAGACCTGCTCTCAGAGACGACCACCTGATCTCCTCTCTGTTCACCGCCGCGTCCTTCCTCATGTCGTCTCTTCATGTCCATCTTTCTCACTCAGGGACGAAACAGAATCAGGAGTCAGTGTTTGAAAAGGAGAGTGGGCTCAATTTTCGTGCCCGCCAGCGGCAAGGTGGAGGGTGACGCACAGTGACATTTTTGTGCTTGGGCGTGGAAAGTGCGCTGAAAGCTCGCCGATTCAAACCTGGTCAGCTGTTGGCGAGAGGGAGCGCCGCACCAGACCAGCGGCGTAGTGCACATACGTCACCGATGTCTCACTGGGAGGTTTCCACCGTGTCAAACACATTTCAGAGAGTTTCCTTGCTTATATTCGGAGAAGGCAAGCGCTAAAATAACTTTATAAAAATAACTTTATAAAAATAACTCGGGTGTGACGTCATTTTCATCGTGGTCATCTGAGGTCACTCGGGTGCAGCATGTCTTTAGATCAGCTCCAGGACCAGGTTTTTGAGAGCTCTGTCTTATTTCTCAAAACTCTTCTGGAAGTAGGACAGGGTTTATAGTTTGGAGTATCTATATATCGTTCAGGTCCTGTCCTGTGGAGTCCCTCTGGGTTCAGTCCTGGGTCCTCTGTGCTTTCTGCTCCTACCTTCGATTTATATGCAGACGACCTACCGCTCTACGTCTCTGTAACCTGACGGTGTCTAGAAACTCAAGGTGTGGTCCTGAAGTCATCTACCTGTGAGCAGATGGAGTTGTTCACGTTCTCATGGTGGAGGAGGTGTGTTTCTGTATCGTCCAGTTTCTCCGATCTAAAAGGACGATCTCATCGGCCTCTTCTGCTCCAGAGAGTTCGGACTCCAAGGTCGAGCAAATGAATTTAAGAGTCTGTGTGTGTTTAGCTGCAGCTTTTCTCTGCTCCATTTACTAGATTGAATGAGGCATCAGTGTGGGTTTGGCAGCTGACACGAGTGTGTGTGTGTGTGTGTGTGAGTGTGTGCGTGTGTGTGTGAGACAGAGAGAACATGATCATCCTGTATTTGTTGCAGAGTAATACCTTGCACTTTGATAGGATTGCGAACTCTGCGTGAAGATTTACTCAAGTTTGTAAAATCCGGAGACTTTTACTAATTTGTCGTATCACTCAGGAAGGAGGAAGCTTAGCCGCTCGACTTTCTGATGTGGCGAATTAACGCCACGGCGCCTTCTTACTGCGTGTGAAAACTCCCAAATCGATGGTAATCCAGGAGAAAAGCCCAGAAAGTGGGGATGAGCGGGAATTCATGCAGGAAATGTGGGTGTAAAAGATTGAGCAGAGACAAACGTGTTCCTGTGCAGAGTTTGAGGAGGACGGAGTTCAGTATTCAGAATAATGTGGGTGTTTGTGAGGGTTTGGACTCAAAGTGTGTCTGGAGATTCCTCAAGGGGAACTTCTCATAAAACCACAGTCAGCTAATGATGGTGAGGGGAGAACAGATGCTCTCACATATGTTGGAGCAGAGGCACTCACTCCTTCATAATGCAGTCCTAACACTAACTCACACTGCAGTGTTGCTCCTGTTATATTAGTCTAACGAGACTCCACTAAGACCTGGACCGGATTTAAATGATGCTTCTGCTGATTTCTTTGTGCATGACATGAATCCAAATTATATTTCCTATAGGATAGCACAATAACATCCTGAGATCTGTCGAGAGTCAGGAAAAGCCAAAACAAGAGTGACTCTGTCTGAGTTCTGCACATGTCCTGAAAACTCGGTCTTCTTCCTGTGAGAGTTCTGCACATGCTCCAGAGTTTGCACGCTCACCTTTGACCCAGAAGTATAAATATGCTGTAGGAAACCAAGACAGTAGGGGTGGGAGAAAAAATCGATTCACATTAGTATCAGGATTTTTTAAATTTTAATTTATTTATTTATTTTTTTTTATTTAAGAAAAAATCTTAAAAACTGATTTACATTTGATGTGTATTTTTGGGGAAATCTGGTTCCTGGAATAGTCAGTAGACAGTCATAATCATTCAACTGTTTCACTGGAGTTAAAAATGCAGAATAAATATTGAGAAAATCGACAATATCGTAGAATCACAACTTTAATTGAATCGGCATCCAAAAGATCGTAAAAGAATTGAATCCGGAGAAAAGCATGTCGTTGCAGCCCTACGGGACAGTCAACAAAACCCGGTCAGAAAACTAACGGACCTTAACAAGATGAAGCTGTCATATCATATTTACTATAGCCTCATGCTAACGCACCTGTCAGCTGTTACGTAATGTAGTGGATAGGGCTGTCCTGGTACGATATTAGTATTGGATATTGGTTCGATATCAGCCAAAAAACAAATATCGGATTAACCGATATCGGCACTCCGATACATGCAGTCTATTCCAGACTCCACTCCAGCGCCCGGATCTAGCATGTAGAGTCCACCTGATCACAACAACAGTGTGTACTAAGGTACGAACAAAGTTACTGAGGAGTTGAAGAGATGTCGGCCGCGTGGAAGTATTTTTCGTTAAAGTCCGAAAAAGACGTTGCAGCTGAGTGAAAAACTTGTCATTCACAAGTTTGTGCCAATATCGAATCAATATCGGTATCAGCCAATACTGAAGGCTTGTATTGAAGGTAGAAAAGTTGTATTGGGACACCCCTAGAAGTGGACGAAGGAGTGTAAGTGAGCTGAGAGGGGGCGTGTCTCCGTCGACCACAGACCGGTTTTCCTCAATAATCTATAATCTTGTAAACAGAGACAAAAACAGTCAAACTGATCGATAATCGTCTCTCAGCTGAATCCTGAACATACCAACAGTAGAGGAGAACTTTGTTGTCAGCTCGTCTGTCTTTGTCTTCTTCAGATGTTTCCTCTTTGTCGTCCCACAGCGATCGTGAACCTCTGATAAATTTCTTGAGAATGAAGCCGATGCTGAAGAGTTTATCCAGGACACATGAAATCGATCAGTGATCCTCCTCAGATCCAGAAGGATCTGTGAGTGAACCTGAACAGACCTGCAGCAGGTCTGCAGACCCACAGACTCCACCTGTGTTGACGTCTTCTGGTCTTTGGCTGATCCTGCAGTGTGGGTCTAATCGTAGCAGCAGACGTGATCCAGCCCTTTTCTGAGGAGGCTCTAATTTGAGCAGCCTGACTCACTCTCACTCATGTATTTATAAAAGTGGGTTAATTGTAGACCTAATTACTAATGATGAAATCGGTCCAGGGAATAAAAAGATTAGTTTTGACGTCCCAGGAACATCAGGAGCTTATGGATGTTAATTGTCAGCGACTAAGACTCTGATTTCTTCAGGGTTTCACTAAAAACCACGATGAGGTTTCTGAGGTTCAGGAGGAACAGAGAGTCCAGGTCTCTGCAGGACTGACGGACGGACGGCTGCAGACCTCAGAGGCTCGGTGACGGTTCAGAGAAACTTACAGGTGTGAACCTTCATACCTGCTGAATCGTCTCTGTCTATCATCCAATCACGATCATCCAATCTCCTCTGGCGTCATCAATAAGGCGACCGCTTCAACCTTTTCACCGTCTTAACTCGCCTCTGTCTTGCACCAGTCCTCGCCCTCCAGGCCCCGCCCCGCTCGCTCGCCCTGCCCCGTTATCTGGGCTGACCTCAGTACCATCCCATCTCGTCAGGCTCACGTCTCGACGGCCATGGGAATGACGCCGCCGCCCTGAACGCTGCAGGTCAGACATTGAGCTCCTGCAGAGGCGGAGAATCACAGAGATGAAGAGATGGTGTAATCCAGGGCTGATGGGATTTTTTAGAGAGACTCAGATTGACGAGGATTGCTCTCTATCCGTCCTCGTCATCATCCTCAGATTCGGGGTTTTCAGACCCCGCTGTCCCCGCCGGCGACTCGCTCTCTGTGAAAAACCACCAAACTGACATATTTGGAGGTTTTAGAGAGAAGATCAGCTCGGGTTTCTGCGTCTGTCTGTCGTCGTTCTGATCTGTTCGGAACGATGCGATGGCTGTAACAGGATGAACCTTTCCTTCTGACAAACACACTGAAGGTCTCCAACACGTTCATGGAGAGAGACATGAAGAAGAAGAAGGAGGAGAAGAAGAGGAAGGAGAAGAAGAAGAAGAAGGAGAAGAAGAAGATCTGTGCTCTGTCCAAACCACCACTTAGGAGAAGACATGGCGGCTCCTTCAGTGGCGTTCAGTCAAGTTTGTTATGGCTGTGATGGTTCTGGTTTTTGGAACAGTCCGGTCTTCTTCTGTCCATCTGTGTAGATCCAAGAAGGTGAATTCATGAGTTTGTAGGTCGTCTGGAGAAACACCTCAGCTGCTGCAGTTTTATTAAAGGGGAACTTCATGAATTTAATTGGCTGGTTGATTAGTTAATCTTTGGGGGGGGGTCTCTGGAGCTTCCTGTTTGTCGGATCTGCAGCTTCAGAAAAATGAGCGTCTTTAAACTCAGCGTGGCACCGGCAGATTACATGAAGGCAGCAGATGTTAGCAGACGGAGATGTGTTGGACTGATGAAAGAAACACGAGTCCAAAACCGTGTTCAGAGTTTTACCCTCAAATATAAAAAAATACAGAGAGTGAGGGGCTGATGTGTTTGTTTATTATAGAGAGACAGGAAACTGATCCTCCACCATCAGAGGATGAAATCTGACAACAATAATCAGGGTTTTTAACCGCCTTAAATCAAGTTTTTTAACGATAAATCCATGTTTTTAATCAAATGTTGGACTGATGAAAGAAACACGAGTCCAAACCGTGTTCAGAGTTTTACCCTCAAATATTAAAATACAGAGAGTGAGGGGCTGATGTGTTTGTTTATCATAGAGAGACAGGAAACTGATCCTCCACGATCAGAGGATGAAACCTGACAACAATAATCAGGGTTTTTAACCGCCTTAAATCCAGGTTTTTAACGATAAATCGATGTTTTTAATCAAATGTTGGACTGATGAATGAAACATGAGTCCAAACTGAGTTCAGAATTTTCCCCTGAAATATTAAAAAAACAGAGTGAGGGACTGATCTGTTTGTTTATTCAGTTTAGAGACGGGAAACTGCAGCAGACCCCCCAGATCAGAGATTATTAACCACCTTAAATTGAGTTTTTAACAACCCTAAATCCAGGAGTAAACGACCTTAAATCCACATTTTTAAAAACCCTTAATCCAGGTTTATTTACCACCTTAAATCCAGTTTTTTAACTACCTTAAATTCAGGTTTATTAATTACCTTTATTCTGAGTTATTAACAACCTAAAAACCAGGTTTTCAACCACCTTAAATTCAGGTTTTTAACAACTGCTAAATCAAGATTATTTACCACCTTAAATCTGGGTTATTAACAATCTTAAATCCAGGTTTTTAACCACTGTAATTCCAGGTTTTAATCAACTTAAATCCAGGTTGTTAACAACCTTAAATTCAGGTTATTAACCACTTTTAATCCAGGTTTTTAATTACCTTAAATCCAGGTTCTTGAAAGCAGCTTATTCATTCTAAGTCCTTTTTAAACCAGTTTAAGTCAGAACAGGACCAGTGCAGAGATTTCAGACCTGAACCTGATCAGCGGTGGAGTCTTGAATGAGCTTCAGTTTTTGTGATAAACCGGTTTAAAGGGAGTCCCAGAGACTGAAAACCGTCTTTAAAATACACAAGAGGATACAGTTCTACTGCATATAGATCTATATTTTCACAGCTCTACATTTCTACAGTCCTACTGCATATAGATCTATATTATCTATATCTGTATTTGTGTTTCGGTGGTTTTTCCTCCTAAAGGGACCAAAATAAAAGGTTTGAAGTGTGAAAAGAAGCTCCTCTCCTCCTCTCCTCCTCTCCTCCTCTCCTCCTCCTCCTCTCCTCCTCTCCTCCTCCTCTCCTCCACTCCTCCTCTCCTCCACTCCTCTCCTCCTCTCCTCCTCCTCCTCTCCTCCTCACCTCCTCTCCTCCTCTCCTCCTCTCCTCCTCTCCTCCTCTCCTCCTCTCCTCTCCTCCTCTCCTCCTCTCCTCCTCCTCCTCTCCTCCACTCCTCCTCTCCTCCTCTCTCTCCACACTAACAGGTGGCTGTTTCTCTTGTAAATTTGACATTTATTCTTGTTTGGCTTCTCGCTGCCTCTTCACATGACATCAGGGAAATCAAGTCCGCTAAATTCACACGCTCACACTCACGCTCACGCCGCCCGCAAAGCTCAACCCGCCGCAACTGCAAATAAACAAAAGCGAGTGATTTCGCAGCAGCTCGACTTTAATTGGCCGACCTCGTGTTTCCAGGCGCTACTTTTCTCATTTGACCTGGCAGCAGAGCTCACAGAGAGGGGGGCGTTAATAGACCCGAGTATGGCGGTAACATATTACAACTGCAGCGGTGGTGGCGGTGGCGGTGGTCTCCAGCAGCTGCTGGCTTGGCGCGGCGTGATGAAGAAAGATTGCCAATGCTCTCAATCCTTGAAGAATGGAACTGGAGATGGCGGGATATCCGTCCAGCCTGCGGCCAATCGACTGGTGTGTAACGACCCCGCGTGACTGACGGTGAAAAAACGCCGTTCTATGAAGTGAACTGTGGGTGAGGCGCCCCTTTAATCAGGCCCAGCTCAGATCTCAGATCAGCTCACCTTCAGTCAGCAGCCATGTTTTTGAAATCTGAAGCTCCCCGTCTTTGAGCTGAGATGACAAACACACTCTCTCAACGTCAAAGCCCCCAGGGACGCATTAATCAATGAGCATTATCCCCAAATCACATTAATGCCTCTAACTTACAGCAGCCCACCAGTGTAATCTTTCACTGCGGCTGCTTGTCATCTGTGCAGGAGAAACGCTCCGACACACCCGGACACTTCCCTCCCTCCTCTTGAACCCAAACCAAACAGAAAGTGTTTGAGTTAGGGGACATTAATTAGCTGCTGTCCGCCCGCTGAAGACGTGTCAGCCTCATTTACATACATCTCCTTCTGCGTCACATCTCGGGCCACGACTAATTCAGGCGGAGTGGACGGCCCACCCTGATGAAAGTGATTCAGCTGGCCGTGACACACAAGTCTGCTCGCTTTCATGTGCAAATCTACGAGCAGGCGTCTCCGCCAACAGCAGCAGCCAGACTCAGGTCGGACTTCTGTGAGTCCTGATGGAATCTGTTCAGTCAGGAGAGGAGGGTCTGAATCTGTACGTCTTTAATCTGCTGTTTGCTTTTAGTCCCGGACATTTAATGGAAGAGTTTCTGTTTTAATTTCATATGCAGCCTCAGAGCTTCAGGGTCGACTTAGTCTGGTCTCAGGTCTGTCTGAGTGTAAACCCAGCTGAGGTCAGAAACACCAGACTGTAAAAGTCCAGATTTGGGTGATGGAATGAAGGGCTGGACAGACGGACTCAAAATACAAACGGACGACTTCACATCAAATCACAGTTTTTACATTTGAGTTACTGTTCCTGCTGCTTTCTGTAGACATCGATGTTTGATATCACACAAGCAAAACCACTCATTTAAAGTGACCTTTGACTGTTGAGTAGGGCTGGGCGATACGGGAAAAAGTTTATCACGATATATTATTTTCATATCAGTGGATATCGATCAATATCAGGATACAAAAAAATGTTTTTTTTTTCACGTTTTGTCGTAAGGCGTCGCTCTAGAGAAAGCCGACTGAATGGTCGTCTGTTTCAGCTCCTCGCTCCTCTCGGGGTTTGTAACCTTTGGCGTTGCGCGTGCTCTGCGGCGAGGCGCTGCTTCAGGTGGTGAAAAAGATTTGAGGTATTCCCCGACTTTGTGAGAACATGTACTCGACATAATTTACAGTCCACATTACTCTGCTTCATGTCCGACCTCCAAAAACCAAAATACCTCCACACCACCGACGTTTTCCTAACGCCAGTGTTGTGGTTGACATTGATGTGGTCATCTGTTGAGCCTTCATGGTCATTTCTGTCGGGGGTAGCACTCATTTTCTTTGTTTCTCACCAACAGTGCTGTCGGCTTCACCTGTTAAAGTGCTATGGTTGGGTGAAGCTGCTGTCTGCTACGACGCTGCAGTTGGTTGATACTTGGTTCTAATTCAGAACATGATTGGTTCAGACCCGGAGAAACTCCCCTTTTCATTGGCTGTTCGTATAGTCGACCAAAACATGTTAGAATGACGACTATTGAGAAGGATATTGATCATGTTTATATAAATATTGAGGGAAATTATTTTTTTATATATATGTCATTATCGTTTTATCGCCCAGCCCTAATTTAAAGTCATTTCAGTCAGACTTCTGTGTTTACGTGGATTTTTAAAGTCCACTTTAAGGGTTAAATGGACTAAAAATACAAACTGACGACGTCACATCAGGTCCTAACCCTCTGAAATGACTGTTTCTACTTTAAATGAATCTCTTCATACCTCGGTAACAGAGCGCGTACTTTCTATTAAAAGGCAGCAGTGAAGACCCTCTGCTTAAATGTCCCGTATATTAAAATAACTGTTCTGTTGTTTCTGTAGTTTACACACAGAGTCTGTGAAAACAGTGTTTCCTCCTCGTTGTTTAACCCTTTAACCGTGATCTGAACTGTAGACCGACCTGAGGACTCCTTAAATGACAGCATTCCTCGTCTATCTGCAGATATTTAACCCCGACATTCAGGCGTTTCAAATCTCTCATGTCACATTAGGACTGAGCTGTAAAGATGGAGGTAACAGCCTCATTAAAAATGGGTTTGACCTCGTCCTAAACGTCGACTTCTCCCCAGCTCTTTTTTTCCGAGGAGTTTGGTGAGCCCCCTTTTTTTCAGTCTAATGATGAAGAAACTCAAACACATTCAAATGGATCCTGGTTTTAATGAAGCGCTGCAGCCCAGGGCCTCTCTGTGGAGTTTTCTTATAAAAACACTGAAATTAAACATGGCTGCTGCTGGCTGCTGCTGCTGCTGCATAAATGTGGACACTGACAATTAGAGATTGGGCCAATTATCCAGCCTTCTGTCTGTGTTTTTAAAGCAGCAGATTTTATTATTATTACTACAGGAGTTTGACGCGTTCATGGTGAAAAAAATAAATATATATTGAATCACGACATGACCCGGGTCTCCTCCCTGCGACACACAGACATATTGAGAGATGTTGCATCACTGCTGCCCTGCTCTGCAGAAACACTCAAACCAATTAGAGCAATGACTCAGAGAGGATACTGCTGCGCTCTTAAAATGTGACACAAATTCATCCTCAGCTACCACCATCCCATCGTCTCCATACAAATTGGATACTCACCATGTTGTACAGTTGATCAGGCCACAGCCACAGAGCCTCAGGCGGGTTTCACCGCACGCTCCCCGAGTCAGCGTTCACACCAGCGTATTCATTTCACTCCACGTCTGAATCATCATCACTGAGAAATGAGAGGATAATGTTTCCAAATTACAACTCTGAGATTAACTTGAGGGTCTGTTTACGAGACCAAAATGGATCAGACGGTTTCCCAGCACCAGGCTTACACGGGTCTGCGGTCACCTCAGTATGGTGGACAAAATCATTAATTATATTATTACAATATTATTGTAAAACTGGGAAAAAACACCCAGTCAGTCAAAGAAAAGGCAGGAATCTCCACCTCAAGAGTCAACAGCTTCTGAGGCTTTTATTTTGAAAAGTTTATTGTCTTGCTCAGGTTGCTAGATTTTCTGCATAATAATAAAAAAATTTAAAAAAAACTTTAATTTTGAAAATGCACTTTAGGTAGAAAGTGAAAGTTACAAAACTAAATATAAAGAGCAAAATGATCATAATAAATCAACTATTATTATTATTAAATTTTTATTATTATTTTTAGTTTTATTGTTATCAAATTATTTTTTTTCAATTATTATTATTATTATTATTATTATTATTATTGTTACAACTATTGTTATTATTATTATTTTTTCAATCAATATCATTATCTTTTATTAATATTGAAATTGTTATTGTTATTATTTTTAAATAAATATTATTATTGTTATTTTTATTAAAAATTTAATCTTTATTTTTATTATTAAGACCAATATTGTTATTATAGATTTTTTAAATTATAATAATAATATTAATATTGATAATAATAATAATAATAATATATTTTTATTGCTATCATTATTTATTTATTTTTTTTATTGTTATCATTATTATCATTATTGTTATTATTCCTATGTAAATAGTGGATGACTTTTTGAGACATAACAAATACAAGACTACAGACAATTGATTATCCCTTCGGATATAAATAAAGTTCTTCTTATCTAATTATTGTCGCAGAACCGCACATTATTAGCACACTATTCCTGCTTTAAAGAAAAGATAAAATAAAATAAAATAAAATAAAATAAAGGATAGCCCGCCCTCAGCTCACTCTGCCTGCTTTCTCTTTAATGCAGACCCTTATTCTGGTGGTTCAGGACCCCCCATGTACAAAGACTTCAGTCATGGTTGCATCAGTTGCTGGTTTGACTCCCAGCAGATGTAAAATCCTGCCCCTGAGTGTAACCATGGTGATCCCGGTTCTGAACTCTCTGATCCGTCTCTCTGCCTGTGGTCGGCCTCGTCTGTGGATCCATTTTTGAGGAGGTGCAGAAGCTCCATGAACCCACGGCGTTTGTCACAGCTCACAGTTATTGGTATATATCAGGCTTTAGTGTCGGCTTCAAACAACTGGGGGGTCTTTTCTGCGCTGGGCTGCACCCCCCCAGAGGGCTCTGTATGTTAAATGCATGTTCTGGTTGATGGATGGGGTGTCACAGCAGCCCTGCAGTTCACAGTCTCAGATCGCTTCTGCATTCGTGATTTCATGTCAGCTCTCCTAATATAGAAAACACTCATAGATGTCTCTCTGCTTAAACACACAAACACAAATAATGTCCAATCCAGACCCCTACCTTAAAGGGGGATTACACTCTGTAATCCGCTGCTCTTTAAATCAAGTCTGTGTGTTTCATGTGTGTGTACATGCAGTGACATGATTGCTTTGGCGTTGTTGTGACTTGTCGGCAGGTGCAGACCTGGTACGAGACTAGGACAGAGATGTAGTTTAGATCCAGTCCAGTGTGGTCCGGTTTTTCCCGCTCTGTTTTTCTCTTTCTTTAAAATCATCTTTTCTTCTTTCTCTCCGTCATTATCGAACCTCGTCCTGAAGACGCAGCTTGTTAAAATGAACAGCACATAAATTTACATACAGATACACCACTAAAGAAACAAGAGCAGCCTAAAAAGAGCTTTTCCAATTAATTATCAGGAAGTAGATTTGTCCAGATTAAACGGAGGAGTCGGGTCAGACAGCATTACGAAGCCTTTTAAACACAGGAAACATCCCAACACTCCCACAATGCAACAGTTCCTCTCTCATCGCTGAAAGTGAAGCTGAAACACAAACACGAGTGTCTGATGTAACTTTAGAAAAATCAGGTTTAAAAGCAAACAGGATCATTATGGACCTCTGAGGGTCGATTCTGAGTGAGAAAAAATGAGTTTAGAGAATAAAATTAGAGGAATTATTGAAACTGTCTCACCTCGTAGTACCTGTTCAAAGGTTCCCTCCTAAAGCCGGGTCATTTAGCTGTGTCTGCTCAGTGTTAGTGAGTGAGTGATATTGTAATAACGCAGAATTCCTCTAGGGGCGACAAAAGTTATGCACTATAGCTTTGAATAATATCCTCATTTTGATTTTTGTCTGTCCACATAAAGCCGATATTTTTAAGTGTCTTCATTACGCTCATGTGTACATTATTTTTCCCTGAACCGAACAGGAAATTAAAAAATACAAAAATAGACTTAATCAGAGAGCCGAAAACATCGGTCTGGTTTACTTCCTGCAAAAATGTGACAGGTGACAGTTTACCTGGAGAGAGTTGTATAGTTTAAGAGTTAAAAAGCAGAAGTCAAGAGTATGTCTTATACCTGTATTTTTACACACGTCTGGTCATCAACATAATATTTTTGTAAGTGATGCTGAGTGATAGAGCTGGGCGAGAACATGAACTCGACATAATTTACAGTCCACATTACTCTGCTTCATGTCCGACCTCCAAAAACCAAAATACCTCCACACCACCGACGTTTTCCTAACGCCAGTGTTGTGGTTGACATTGATGTGGTCATCTGTTGAGCCTTCATGGTCATTTCTGTCGGGGGTAGCACTCATTTTCTTTGTTTCTCACCAACAGTGCTGTCGGCTTCACCTGTTAAAGTGCTATGGTTGGGTGGAGCTGCTGTCTGCTACGACGCTGCAGTTGGTTGATACTTGGTTCTAATTCAGAACATGATTGGTTCAGACCCGGAGACACTCCCCTTTTCATTGGCTGTTCGTATAGTCGACCAAAACATGTCAGAATGACGACTATTGAAAAGCATATTGATCATGTTTGATATGATATTGAGGGAAATTAACCTTCGATATATATCGTTATTGTTTTATTGCTCAGCCCTACTAAGTGATTTAACAGACTGTATTCCTGCCCTCCTGTGAAGCAGAGATCAGGGTAGGAAACTCATAAACTGCTCTCATGTAATTAAGTCAAACAAGATGCAATAATGGGATTAATTAAGGTCATTTTACAGATTCACTTTAAATACAGATAATGAGGAGAGGCATGAAAAAACACCCATTTACTAACATCAAGACAACAATTATCATCATCATCATCATCATCATCATCATCGTCCAGTAACTTGTTCAGATTCACGTCTGAAGATCACAGAAATGTCAGGAAAAGACAAACATGTCCAAAAACACAATAATTCATATTTTTTACCAATACTTTAAAAGTGTTCAAGTTTAAGTTTCCGTCTATTTTCTCATCACTAGTCAACTAAGAGTCCCAGTAGGACCAGTACAGCACCAACTCTGAGCAGGACCAGACTCACTGGTGTACAGCCGTCTGCCACAGGCAGGAGGCGACCTGTCGCCACGGTGACCGAGGACTCCATGAGGTGTTAGACCTGCCTGGATTAATCAGTCAGCTGAGGGACTTAAAATAGCCTTGGCATGTTTTCACAACAGTCAGGAGGAGAGAGGAGGAGGAGGAGGAGGAGGAGGAGGAGCTGTTGGAGCAGGATTCACCTCAAGAGGAGAAACGATGGAGGAAAAAAAGTCCTTCACTCCCTCAAAACCACAAAACTCAGGTGGTAATTTCAGCTTTAAAGGTTAAACAGGAATGCAGCTAATCCTTCTGTATCCACATACGAAGACAAATCCTTTAATTCACCTGACTAAGACTTTGACCACAGCTTACAGAGCTCCAATCTGGAGAGAAACAACCCACGGCTGCCAGAGAGAAACAAAAACACACCTTCTGTTGGTGGGAGGAAGGAAGGAGGGAAAGAAAAAGGAGAGGAGAGAAGGAGAGAAGGAGAGAGGAGGCAGGTGTGGATCTGAGTACAGGAGAGGCTCTAATTGTTCTGTTTCCTGTTTTTATTCGGTTCTGTAACCAACAATCTTCTCCAAATATTAAATTTCAAAATAAAAGCCTCAGTAACGATGGTAAATGAGGCTCTTTGATGATGTTTTGGTCTCAGGGCTGGTAATAAATCATAAATCTGACTTTGATTAGAAATAGATGTTGAATTATTATCAATGTTTATTCAGTCATCTCTCTTCTTTTGTCGTATTTTTGAGTTTTCTGTCACATCGTTAACAGCAACAATAATCGTTCGGTATAAATCTGATATCCTGACAACCATCGTCCACATCAAACTAATGCAGAGGTCTTGACTTTATGACAATTAATTACATTTTAATCCACTTTTTAAACTCCTGACTGTGTTTTTATTGACGTCTGTGTCTGACAATAACAATGACAACAGACAATTATTCAATAAAATCTAAATATTGATCCAGAAGCTCATGAATTAGTCTGACAGTTTGGTTTTTAATTCCTCAGAAAAGCTGAAAATATGATTTGGATCATAACATAAAGTCCCTCCTTCAAAATAAAAGCCTTTCTGTATTTGTTGTTCCTATAGATCAGTTTGAACACAGCTAAGCTTCTCCTCTGCACAGGCGATCAATAAATAAATGTGATCATCTGAATGAGCGCAGAGACTCATGTCAGACACATGATGAAATCAGACAGCTGATTTCTGCGCCGCCCGCCATGACGACCTCATGTCGTCCTCGTCCCCATCCCCGTCCTCGTCCTCACCTGACATCATAAACACAGATCCTCACCTCCATGTTAGTCTGGTTAAAAAGTCTGAGGTCGTTTAATATCAGAGGTAAACAGTTCAGGTTTGCCGGGCTGTGATTGGCCGTCCTGCACAGACGTCTGCGCCTTCAGCTCCTCTACCCTGATCTCTGCAACAGTGTCCTGCTTATTAAAACATGAAATCTGTTTGCATAAGGGATCAGTCCAAAACATCATTAAGCGTGCATACATTCACGTCTCATCGGACCGCTGTCGTTTCCATAATGATCTGCTGGAAACCTCGTGTCTGAATAAATGTTTTTCAAAGCGGCGATGAAAGTTGAAGAGTCAGATTTGGAGTCTGAGCTGCAGCTGCAGACTAAACACCGACATTTAGAGCGAGAAGCTTTTATATAATAATATGTATGTATGCAAACAGGCGTCACTGCTCCATGATCACTATGAGGCTTTTAATGACAGAAGAAGAAACATAATTACAGGAGCAGATTATCAGAAATCCTCTTATCCTCCTTGACAACTCTGCAGATAATCACTCATGTGTGATAGGAACTCACATCACAGATTTACAGTAACTCTTCATTTACTCCGTATTGATCATCTGAGATCTGTGTTTATCTGTGTGTGAGCGTGTTCTTCCTCTGTATCCTCACACGACCCGCAGATGTACCGATGGAAAAATCTGCTCTTTCTGTTTTTTCATCTTTAATTCAAAGCTGTAATTGGCCGACACTTTCTCACTTTCATAAAAAGAGCTCCGTCTAATTAATAAAACAGTTTAAGGGTTTGTTTTTGCCCAAGCCCTCGGTCTCGCGGTGACTAATGTTTGCCAACTTTTGATGGATGTCAGGTTGAAACGTGCGTCACTAAGCCAGTTCACCAGCTCTCTGATTTATAAATAAGTGTTCCTGCTGTTCTGGAGGAAAACATCCTTCCTGCAGAGTCAGATCACTCTGAAAACTCAGGAACAAGTTTGGAAAAGTTAGTTTGGTAGATAAACAGAAAACGAGTAAAATCTAACGAGTAAGAGAGTTTGATTCACTTCAGGGACAGAATTCAACAGTTTGAGAATCATTGAAGTATTTAAATATTTAAATAATTATACTACGTTTAATAGTCAGTTAAACTAATAGTTGAAACTCCTTAAAAATACACAGACCTGGACCAGAGACCCCAGAGAGAAACCTGCAGGTGTGTTACGGACTCTCTTTAAAGGGATATTCTGACGTAAAATTAATTTAGAGTCAAACCCACCTTAACACCGAGTTAGACCCCCCCTCCAGAGATGAATGTTGACGACCGCTTGCTTCTCTAGTTATACCAACTTTAGTAACGACCGCAGGATAGTAATACAAAGAGCCACGCCCTCAACCAAAACGCCACTCTATAGCCACAAATAAGGCTCAGAACAGCACCTAACTTCATCAACAGGACATATAGGGTCACAAACATAGTACTATATTCAGAGTTGTTCTAACTCCTAAGAAAACATAAACTTAAGCGGGGGCGTTTCTCCACCTCTGTCGTCTATAAGCTGGGCCAATAAACTTCTACTGTAGTAAAATGAAAAGGTAAAGGTGTTTTTATTGAGCCGAATTATCAATAAAATCATGATTTTGTTAACAGGTATGGATTTATGTGCTGTCGAGTTAATATATCTGAACAAGAGCACAGTAAAGTTAAATCAGCTAATTTTCCAATGAGGTTCTGTTATTGAACAGACCTACACCGTGATCTACTCAGGTTAGTACATATAGGGTCCCAGCCATAGTACTAGACACCAAACATCTTTGTAACTTTGACTCATTTCTTTAGCAAAGAGACTAAACACAACTCACCTACTCTCTTCCAGCAGACGCTTGTTTGTAGCGAGACCTCAGGCCAGTCCATTACAGACTACAGTGGGGTGCCGCAGCTCAAGGAAGAACATTTATAATCATTTCTTTATCATTTCCTTGAAGTAATAATCACCATATTAATTATTTTACAGACGCGGTAGTTCTTCTGTCTTAGCGTCTCGGTCTGATTGTATTTCCATGAAGAAATGATCATAAATGTTCTTCCTTGAGCTGCGGCACCCCGCTGTAGCCCGTAATGGACTGACCTGAGATCTTGCTACAAACAAGCGTCTGCTGGAAGAGAGTAGGTGAGTTGTGTTTAGTGTCACAATCCAGGACTTCAGGAGAACAGGAAAAATGGGGAGCAGAAACAGAACATATCATGACAGTTTTGGTGTTTTGGTGAATTTTCAGTTTATCTCTCAGCCTTATATCCTCCCATCACTGTAATCCTAATGAAAGCGTTCTTCCTGTCTGATCACGTTCCGATCACTCCCTCTCCTTTGTCTCCTCTTTGCTCAGAATCACATAGATGTCTTTTCTCTTGAAGTGAGCGGAGGACAGAGCGAACTCTCGGGGCCGGCTCTCCTCTCTTCCTCCTCTAATTAGAGGTGTGGGTTTTAGGTCCTCAAACAGAGCTCTTTTCTGCGTCTCCAAGTGGAGATCAAAGACGGGATGATCAAGCGTTTTTCTGAGCAATGAGAGCTCTTAAACTTTGGAACAAGCAGCCCGAGGAAACGGGAGGAGCTAACGGGAACTTTTATAAAGACGCCACAGAAAAGTCCTTTTATCCACTTCAGCTGTAGTGAACGTCACTGCTGCATGAAAGGCCTAAATCCAGCGGTCCGGATCGGGGACTGGATGAAGTATTTCTGATGTGGATTTGATCTTAGCTCTGTGACCTCTGACTGCTGCTCGAACCTTCAGACATCCTGTTTTATTTTGAAGGTGTCACGTTGACACTGACGTCAGACACAAGCTCAGTTTCCTTTTCCTCGTTTGTTTTTAATCATCAACCTAAACTGTGTTGAATAACAGCTGCTGAAGTTCTAATCAGTCAGACTGACGGGGTTTAATTCCATCAGCAGAGTCTGATCAGAGACGCTGAGAACTGAACGTTTCTTCTCCCTGTTCAATCTCATTTCTAATCTGAGAGTACACACCGTTTACTAAAACCAAGCCTACTTTTCCGTTCACACCGCTGTGCGCTGAATTTGGTTCTCTAAATTTACAGAGCGGCACAGCTCGGTACCTTTCATTACTTTGGCTGATTACCCAACAGTCCAACAAATGGCGCGTGTTTGCAGTCGGCTCATTTGGCTCATGAAGTGAAGAAGGCAGAAGCAATCGCACAGACCGGCGTGAGGATGACGCTCATGAAACAGCAGCAGGTCATGGAAACACCTCAGACTCTGGGTGAACTCTCTGTCACGGTCTGCTTTAAGATACTCCGGTTTGGGACCCTCAAACCCGACTGTGTTTGCTTGTCCCCGTCAGACTGGATCCTACCGTAGGACCACAGACGCCTCAGAATGGTTTCACTTCTTGGAGGATGTCTGGATCAGCTGTTTTAGCTCCTGATCCTGGTCTACTTTTGTGATATTGAACTTGGGTCAGTCCATCTCAGATGAGCTCGGGTCCAGATATGCCGGCGCCGTTTCAGGCTTCAATCTGTCTTTGTCTTTGTGTGTTCGAGTGTGTAGATGTAAAGATGAACTGTGTCACCTGACGACGGTTTCCTGAAGTCCTCCTCCCATATTTACAGGAAAATAAATCCAACCTGAAACTAACTTCACCGCCGTATTTACAGGAAAATATATCCAACCTGAAACTAACTTCACCGCCGTATTTACAGGAAAATATATCCAACCTAAAACTAACTTCACCGCCGTATTTACAGGAAAATATATCCAACCTAAAACTAACTTCACCGCCGTATTTACAGGAAAATATACCCAACCTAAAACTAACTTCACCGCCGTATTTACAGGAAAATATATCCAACCTGAAACTAACTTCACCGCCGTATTTACAGGAAAAAAAAACATTTGTTGATTTTTTTTTATTCACTCATGTTACCCTAAATACTTTTACAGTTCGCACAGATCTATTTTTAGTCGAACTATCAAGCCCTGATTGTGGTCACAGAGGGGGTCAGATCGAATCTTGAACACTCTAAAGTTTCAATATTTCCACATATAATAATGTAATAATAATTATATAATTATATTAATAATTAAATATAATAATTTCTTCTACATTTGATTAATCAGTTCTTCTCTCTTCATCCCTGATTAGCCCTCTCTCTCTCTCTCTCTCTCTCTCTCTCTCTCTCTCTCCCTCCCTCTCTCTCTCCCTCCTCCTCCTCTCCACATGATCATTTTCGACATGTCAAGCCATTGTCTCCTAAGTGCTCAATTATCCTCAGCAGGTAAATTAAGCGGCGAGCGGCTGTATCCGCAGAGAACTGGACATATTTCACACTCATTAACACTCCCACTCGGCGATCGCTCCCCACACGTTTGAAACGTATGTGACAAGGCGTTTCCTCCCCGAGAACTGATTGATTTGATCGCCTCATGAGGCCGCGAGACGTGAACAGCCTGTCCTACATACTAAATGGGCCTCATCACAGATCATACATCAGAGCCCAGATGTACAGGGACTTCAGACGCGGCGGCGGCAGAAGGAGCCGTCGCCAAAACAAAGGCTGGAAACCTTAAAATAGCCAGCTCACATATTTCCTGAAATTGTTGAAACTTCTCTGATATTTGCAAACTTCTGTCAGACACGTCTTCTTCCCTGAAGTGAGCTGCCCATTTTCCTGTCAGACAACCTGAGTGAAAAACGCGCTCTGTCCCCTGACGGCTAATTACAGGATCCCGGCTGTATTTTGACTCGCTGAGGAAAGAGAAGCTAAATATCTCCTCGCAGTTCTTTCCCGTGTTTAAAGATCACAAAGGTGTATTTTTATTAATCAGTCTTTGTTAGCGAGACACAGAAACAACATCACGTTATTATTATTATTGTTTGAGGAGAGCTTCTGTCGTTCTCACGTCTGTTGTTGATCCAATCCGATCATTTGCATTTAGATGAAAATAACGATCCCGACAAAAACATTTTATTCTCAGGATTTTGATTTTTATATTTAGGGAAATCTTCATCA